>JADBJO010007092.1:35000-37500 GCA_016801955.1 Conus betulinus
GCGCGAGGGAGCTTCTTCCTCCCGAGGACGCCACTAAGTCCGTCCGGATTTGCCAGTACTGATGACCTCAACAGAACCCGACGAGGGCATAGCCGCGAAGAGGCAACCAAACTGAGGTCACCATGGGAGCATGGCACGAATGGGCACAGAATTTTTTTGAGACATTTTCTTTTATACGGATCGATGGGTATTAGGATAATGAAGTTGATGATATGAATTTCTTTTCTGGTCTGAGATTGCATGAAAGGGCGGTACTCTGCACTTACTTTATAACGTATTCCGGCGTCCACCAGGCTGGAGAGATACAGACACCTACAGTGTTTGTCGGAAATTTTCAGCAGCATTCTCACAGATGCATTCATCAAGTGTGTGAAACTCGATTGTGTTGTCCCAGTATTCCCAGCCGAGTCCATAGCAAACTCAACTCTGGGTAGGAGCCGGTCGAGGCAGAAAAGTCCGACAAATATACAGCTCTGATGGGAATGGAACCCACGACATCGCAGCCGGGAATTCCCGACACTAACTACTTCGCCACGGCGACTGGGAAATCTGATATGGGAGTTCTTCGCCTTCAGGCTGCCTAATTTCTTCAGAATAAGCGAAGAATGTTACGATAACTTCCAAACAATTTAATGTCTTAAATAAATCGGTTGTTGGTCAGTTGTCAGCATCCTCATTCGTTGAGCTTTTTCTCCTCTTCGTCCTCTTTTTTTTTTTTTTTTTTTTTTCTTTAAAAAAAAAAGAAGAAAAAATGAAGAATGATTATCTCCCCTACCCTTGACTCTTTACATACGTTTTTACCTTGTGGTATGTCTTGTCCTTCAGCTTGTCATTTGACAAGCTCTGTCCTTGAGAGGAAGTCTTGCCCTTTTGGGCATGTCTTGGTGAATTCCTGTGTTATAGAATGTCCTTTGGTATTGTGTCTTTAGGCAAATCCCGTCCTTTACAACGTTCTTTGACGTGTCCTTTCATTGGGCATGTCCTGTCCTTTGGCATGTCCTTCGGCATGTCCACTCCTTCACTATGTCTCGTCCTTTTTCATGTCCTGTCCTTTGGTACGTCGTTTGGTATGTCCTGACTTTTAGTATGATCTTTTGTCATGTTCTGTCCTTTGGCACTTCCTGTCTTTGGGTATGTCCTTGGGGGCGTGCCTTGTCTTTTGGTATGTCCTTGGGGGCGTGTCCTGTCTTTTGGTATGTCCTTGGGGGCGTGTCCTGTCTATTGGTATGTCCTTGGGGCATACCTTTTGGTAAGTCCTTTGGCATGTCCTGTCTTTTGGTTTGTCCTTAGGGGCATGTCTTGTCTTTTGGTATGTATCTGAGCATGTCAATCAGCATGTCCCGTCTTTTGGTATGTCTTTGGGGGGCATTTCTGTCTTTTGGTATGTCCTTGGGGGCGTGCTCTGTCTTTTGGTATGTCATTTGGCATGCCCTTCTTCTGGTATGACTTTTAATATATCAATCAGCATGTTCTGTCTTTTGGTATGTCCTTGGGGCATGTCCTGTCTTTTGGTATGTCCTTGGGGGCATTACTGTCTTTTGGTATGTCCTTGTGGGAATGTCCTGTCTTTTGGTATGTCCTTCGGACGTGTCTCGTCTTTTGGTATGTTCTTGGGGGCATGGCCTGTCTTTTGGTATGTCCTTGGGGGCATGTCCTGTCTTTGGTATGTCTTTGGAGGCGTGTCTTATCTTTTGGTATGTCTTTGGGGGCATGTCCTGTCTTTTGGTATGTCCCTTTGGTATATTCTGTCTTTTGGTATGTCCTTGGGGGCTATGTCCTTAAGGCATGTCCTGTCTTTTTGATATGTCCTTTAGCATGCCCTGTGTTTGGGCATGTCCTTGGAGGCTAGGTCCTGTCTTTTGGCATGTCCTTGAGGTATGTCCTGTCTTTTCATATGTCCTTTGGCATGTCATGTCTTTGGTAGGTCCTTGGTGGCTATGTCCTGTCTTTTAGTATGTCTTTGCGCATGTCCTGTCTTTTAGTGTGTCCTTTAGCATGTCCTGTGTTTTAGTATGTCCTTGGGGGTATGTCCTGTTTTTTTGGTATGTCTTGGGGGCATGTCCTTTCTATTGGTATGTCAATCGGCATGCCCTGTCTTTTGGTATGTCCTTTGGCATGTTTTTGTCGTTTGATATGTCCTTACGCATGTCCCGTCTTTTGGTATGTCCTTGCGCATGTTCTGTCTTTCGGTATGTCCTTGCACATGTCCTCTCTTCAGGTATGTCAATCGGCGCATGTCCTTTTTTTTTTGTATGTCCTTTGGCATGTTCTGACTTTTGCTATTTCCTTGGGGGCATGTTCTGTCTTTTGCTATTTCCTTAGGGCATGTTCTTGTCGTTTGCTATTTCCTTGGGGGCATGTTGTCATTTGCTATTTCCTTGGGGGCATGTTCAGTCTTTTGGTATGTCCTCGCGCATGTCTTGTCTTTTGGTATGTCAGTCGGCGTGTGTGTGCGTACGAGTGTGTGTGTGTGTGTGTGTGTGTGTGTGTGTGTGTGTGT
>JADBJO010007092.1:45000-60000 GCA_016801955.1 Conus betulinus
TCTGATGACGTGTTAATTTTACTCAGATAATATAACCTGCTTTTTATTGATTTATTTGTCCATGTATATATTTGTAAATAGTTATATCAGTTTGTGTTTTCGTAGTAAGAATGTTTCACCAGCCTCACATACATATTGAAGTACAAGGTGCGCGCACTCTGTAAGCCTTAAGCTTGTTGCTTCTCTTGGTCACTGTTCATAACTTTTAATTATGTGTACTGTTGTCTGATTAAAAATCTGTTCAAGCAAAACGAAAACAGAAGACAAATAATGATAAAATAATGGGGGAAAAAATGGAGACATAAGACTACACAACACAACACACACACACACACACACACACACACACACACACACACACACACACACACACACACACACACACTCACTCACTCACTCACTCACACGTGCATTCATACAGGCACACACGCAGAGAGAGAGAGAGAGAGAGAGAGAGAGAGAGAGAGAGAGAGAGAGAGAGAGAGAGAGAGAGAGAGAGTTATGACAACAAAACACATCGAAGAGGAAAATCAACAGCGGGGGATATGCATTAAAACACCAGCCCACCCATTTTCCACATCCGTCTCCCCCTCCAACACCCCATCCCCCCCACCTCGCCCCCAACTCCGCCTTCCCCTTCTCCCTCTCTTTCCTTCTCCCTCTTCTCCTTCTCTTTCCTCCCCCCCCCCCCCCCCCCCCTCCACAATCCCCCGCCTCTCTCTTCCTCCCTCCTTCACTCTCCACTTTATCCTAGACTCACTGGTGACTTCTTCGGAAAAGAACCGGTCGAAGTTGTGGGCACCATATTCCTTCAGTGGATTGGTCAGAGCATAGATCAGGTCTTTCACACTGACAAACACTTCGTGAGCCTTGTTGAACAAGTTACGGAATAAATGATACCTGTCGAAGAAATTTTTTTTAAAAATCAGTTAGTTAAAAACCAATCAGCTCATCCATCTATCCATCAATGAAACCTGTCAAAGAAATTAAAAACAAAAATCAGTTAGTTTAACCAATCAGCTCATCCATCCATCCATCCATCCATCAATGGATCCGTCAGTTTGTCCATGAATGAATCAGGCACCAATGAATCAGTCAATTAGCTAATTATTAGTATCTCAAGTTTGAAGCAAGAAAGTATGTTATCAAATATACAAAACAAGATACTTTTTTTCTCGTTAGCAGCACATGAGTAAACATAGATATAACTTCTTCCCCCACTAACTCCACCCCTTACTCCCTTCAATACATACACCCGCACACAAAACACACAGAGTGCGAGCGTGTCACACACACACACACACACACACACACACACACACACACACACACACACACACACACACACACACCACACCAATCAGTGGAGCTGTCATCAACAATGAAGTATGCTACCATTCTGATCTTAGATCATGTGTATGTAGTCAACCAACTTCCGTGGCTCGGTGATTTTTTTTTCAAAATCATTAAAAAAAAAAAAAAAAAAAAACACACCTTTTTAAAAAATTCATTTATGTATTTATTTTTGTCGGCTTCACAGACATAAGACAGGAAGGCCGAGACCCCCCCCCCCCCCCCCCCCCCCCCCCTCCGTCACAACATGGCCAGGCCGACCTTTTTTGTGGGAGGGGTGTCGGCTCAGCTAAGCTTCTGCCCACAAACGAGCGTGTCATGAGTTTAGAAAAAAAGCCAGGGGTTCAGGAAGAAAGCCATGGTTTCAACCAGAAAGCCATGAGTTTATACTGAAAGTCATGGTTCCAAACAGAAAGCCATGAGTTCAGACAGAAAGCCATGAGCTCAGACAGAAAGCCATGAGTTCAGACAGAAGGCCATGAGTTCAGGAAAAAAAACCATGAAAGCCATGAGTTGAGACAGAAAGCCATGAGTTCAGGCAGAAAGCCAAGAGTTCAGACAGAAAGCCATGAGTTCAGGCAGAAAGCCATGAGTTCAGGCAGAAAGCCAAGAGTTCAGACAGAAAACCAAGAGTTCAGACAGAAAGCCATGACTTCAGGAAGAAAGCCGTGAGTTCAGGAAAGAAAGCCGTGAGTTCAGGAAGAAAGCCATGAGTTCAGGAAGAAAGCCATGAGTTCAGACAGAAAGCCATGAGTTCGGGAGGAAAGCCAAGAGTTCGGACAGAAAGCTGGACTGGGACTGTACAGTTGAGACCTGTCCACTGCATTACCATGCTGACTCCGAGAGCAAATGCTGCTGAGCTTTCCCGACCATGACTGCGGTGGGGGGGGGGGGGGGGGGGGGGGGGGGGGTGGTCATGACATGACCTACCTCGGGGTCTGGTTGACGGCGGGGGATATACTCCGTGAGGAAGCCTACAGTACAATCCCCGTCATTGAGAATCTCACTGCACTGAGCACCCTGCAGGATCGCTGTCGTCACCTATAGCCTTGTGGATCATCGCACAAATTGATTAACAGCGAAGCATCTCAGTTACCTTCCCTAGAAATTCACTTATAAAAAAGATACAGAAAGGGGGGGGGGGGGGGGGGGGGGGGGGGGGGGGGGGGGGGGGGGGGGGGGGGGGGAGGGAGGATGTCGGAGACGAGTGTGGGGTGGGGTGTATGTAATGTGTGGATATGGAGCGCGGGGGGAAGGGGGGGTGGGGGTGAGGTGTTCGGGGTACAGCTATTTGCAGAGAAGGAGTTTTTTTTTTTGTTTTCTGTTTTGCTGAGAAGTAAAATCCAACATCGGTAAATCAAAAACACACACACACACACACACACACACACACACACACACACACACACACACACACACACACACACACACCCCCGTCCAAGAAAAAAAAAAGAATAAAGAAGGAGAGAATCGGTGGGTCGTTATTTGGATGCTAACGTTTCGTGCAGATTTTAGTTGTTGAGTAGTAGATTTAGCATAGGTAAATCAAAACTTTCCCAGATAAAGTCTTTTACATGGAGGGTGGTCTTCATTCGGAGGTTTCCAGATTAGTGCCCCCCCCCCCCCCCCCCCCCCCCCCAAGGAGAAGTAAATGCAGCACAGGTAAGTAAAAAATGTTCCCAGAAAAAGTCTGTAAAGAGGGGCGTGGGATGGGTGTCTTTATTCTGAGGGTTAAATTTTGTGCATGTTTGAGATTCATCCATTTCCTCCTAATTGAACAGTGTAGTGTCGACGACAGCCGCCATGTTGGAGAAAGCTTGCCTTGAATGAAAAAGTTGATAATTTGGTCACGTCAAACGAGTCCAACTCATCCTCTTTGTTGCTTCCGATGATCTTTATTTTAAAAGAAAGTAACTGTTATCATACGGATCGAACGGATTGAAACTTTTTCAATATTTTCATTTGAAACATACCGGTTTTTTATATTTCTCGAAGAAGCCAATTTTCACATACGCAATGAAAATTTTCATACAAATTGATCCACTGTTCTAAGGTTTACTGTGCGGCAGTTGCTGAACTCCGCATTCATGAACAGACAACAACACTGTGGACTTGCTCTTCGTTTTGCTCACGTCTGTGCTTCTTCTTTCTTTCGACACGCACATTGTAAGCATCAAGTTAGCACAGGGAAGTGAAGAAGGCACCAGGGGCGACAACTTTCTACCTTAAATCAGTCAATGACTTTTTTTGAGAGCGGTGTCTGGCTCGTGATTCGAGGGGTGTGTGTGTGTGTGTGTGTGTGTGTGTGTGTGTGTGTGTGTGTGTGTGTGTGTGTGTGTGTGTGTGTGTGTGTGTGTTTCCTGGCAGATTCCATAACATACGAGTTAAGAATTGAATTAATGGAAATGGACTGCAATAAAAAGAACCTAAAAAAAAGCAAAAGCAAAAAAACAAACAAACAAAATAAATAAAAAGCAAAACTTGGATGAATACCCACGCCGGTGTGTGTGTGTGTGTGTGTGTGTGTGTGTGTGTGTGTGTGTGTGTGTGTGTGTGTGTGTGTGTGTGTGTGTGTGTGTGTGTGTGTGTGTGTGTGTGTGTGTGTTGTTACGCCACTGACCTGGGATTTTACCCAGTTCACAACGATTTCAGCTTTTGTTTTTTTTTTTTTTTTTTCTTTTTCTTTTTTTTTTTTTTTTTTTGCCTTTTTTTAAACAGAAAACAGGAAGAGGAATAAACACAGATAATGCTTTTTACCTCTAGCCCTCTAGAAACAAAACCGCGCTTGCTCTGTAGTAACGTTGCAGAATGAAAGAATTTGCTTGCCCTCTTGTCACTGTCTATGGGCTTGTGCTTCAACTTAAAGGTAATATACGCTATGGAGTATGAATGATGATGATGATGATGATGATGATGATAATGATGATGAGTGTGTATGGAGTGTGTGAATGTGTGTGTGTGTGATGTGTGTGTGTGTGTGTGTGTGTGTGTGTGTGTGTGTGTGTGTGTGCGTGCGCGCGCACGCGCGCATGCACCTAGCTAACGTATTACAACCTGTTTCTGATCTTGAGTCCATGAGGAATCAGGGTGTGTCCAAAGCGAAAAGACTGCCGTGGCGAAAATATTACTGATCCGTGGGTCCACAGTGGGAATGTACCTCGACCTCCGACCCGTGGCCAGGCCCGTAACGCCTCATGGCTTTCCGACCTAGGATCAGGGGAAGCCACTCCCCGTACTGAATGTTTTGGACGATGGCCACCACGATCTTGCGCGTCTCTTGGAAGATGATCTCCTTGTTGGTGGCGGGGTGGCGATTGAGAAGGTCTTCGGCGATGATGTTGTGGAGACGTACGAAGACGGTGTGGATGACGGCCAAGCCTGGGTGTTCGTTGACTCGGGCGTCTCCTGAAAAGATATACAGAAACATGCTGAAAAGACCTCATGCACGATCTTAAATGGTCGTATTCCAAATGATCCGCAGAAAAGTGTTGAAAAGACCACATGTAGGGTTTGGAACGGTCGTGTTCCTACTTCTTCTTCTTCTTCTTCTTCTGCGTTCCCTGGTCATGCTGGTCAGATAGAGAAAGTCCGGCAGCTTTGAACAAAGTCAGCGGTCCGTCGGAGTGAGTCCGCCGTTCCCCACAGCTTTTCTTGGAGTTCCACTGCACCGGGCCAAAACTCACGCCGCAGGCTGTCGAAAGTGGGACAGGACTGAAGTACGTGGGCTGGGTTTTTGTGGGCCAGTACCACATGGGCACTCATCTGTGTGCGATACATTCAGGCGATAGAGGTGAGAGAGCAACTGACAGTGTCCAGTTCTTAGTCTGAAGATGGCGACTTGTTGGGCACGCTCAAGTTGGTGATTGTCACCCTTCTCTACCTCCACCTGTAGTCTTTCTCGTGTTCCTACAATAAGACCAGTCCTGCAGGACTGTCCCGCACATCAAAAGCTGAAAGCAGAGACCTGGCCTGCCAATACATCGACGAGGGAGAAGCTCTATGGATCTCTGGGTGGGCCTCTGGGGTTCCTGTCTGAGTGTACGAAGAAGAGGAAGAGTACTGGGATCCCTGAGGCAACAGTCAGAAACTTACTCAAAGGCCCAAACCCCTGCGAAGTACCCGGTCCTGATGACACAAGGCCCAGACTCCTAAAGGATCTTACGGATTAGATCTCTCCAGCGATGACACCCCTGTACCAATCCTTTTTCAATTCAGGCCACAGAACCGGAAGACAACAAACATAACACCTATCTTCAAGAAAGATAAGCGCCACAGACCTGACAACTACCTCCCCATCTCCCTCACCAGCGTTCCATGTACAGTCCTGGAACTCATCGTGATCAGCACGACAATTGGAAGCCATGGCTAACAAAATGCTCCCGTGGGGAGCGTAACAGACACTAAGCCGGACGCTCCTCCACAAATACCCTCCTAGGTAACACCCAGGTCAGAAAACACAAACAACACAACAGGATCTGCACACAGTCAAACATTTATCCGATGAGCGAAGATAAAGGTCACGGAAGACATGCATAATTTTTTAATACTGAGCAAATTACCAAAGCATCCGTAACACAGCCAAGCGAGTCACAAGCAGAAGCATTTCGATACAACGTTCTGCTATTATATTTTGAAAAAAAAAAAAAGAACCCCAAGGTCGGGAGGGCTCCTTTGAGTATAGCAGTCAGCTGCTGTGTTCTTACTGTGGACCTCAGGCGTCATGCGCTGCCAAGGATACCCTGCGCACTGCAGTAGTTGCGTCCCAAAGGGACTCCATGGGAACGCAGTGTTGATTTCCATGGAAAAGGGGACGCAGACTGGCAGCTGCCATGACCCAAGGAGATGACGGCGATGTCAGACTACAACTAAACACGCATAACCAGGCTGGTGAGGCAGTTACGCCAATTCGGTGCCGGAAGGAAAGGAATTGACTTGTTCCGTAAGGGGTCTGTTTAAGGGAAGAGGGAGGGAAAAGGGGAACTAAAGGAGCTACAACATAGTAAAGGAAATGACATGATTTGTAGCCCCCCCCCCCCCCCCCCCACCCCAATCCGGCTTTGAATATCTTTACTACTTCTAAAGGCCCTTCCACGTTTCATACAAGCCTTTGAAGTCACGCTTCCTCCAGATCTCCCTATGAGTTTTTGAAACAGGCGTCGGAAGCATGAAGACGACGATGACAATGATGACGACGATGACGACGACGAAGGCTATGCCATAAAATGAGTGAGAATTGACAGTGTCCTGCACAGCTTCTATTGTTGTTGTCGTCATCGTAGTTGTCGCTCTGTTGTTGGTGGTTGTTGTTGTTGGTGGTGGTGGTGGTGGTGGTGGTGGTGGTGGTGCCGTTCAAGGTTTTGCGCATGCAAGACTTATCAGCGAGGGGGGGAGTCGCAGGGCGCTATGCTCCACTAAGCGGCGAGGTCATCACTGACGAGTGACCGTGCCGCACCACGACAATAACGGCAGTATAGTTGAGACGGTGAAGGTGGGAAAGGGAGGTAAGGAGAAGGCAGGAATGTGGGGGCGAGAGTTGCCGGGGAGAGGGGGGCAAGAGACCGTTTATTTCATTTTGTTTCATTTTTTTAACGGGCCCGTCGCTCCCTTGCCACAGATGGGCGAAGACACCCAAAGCACAGCCAGGGAGGGTGAGGCTTGCAGCTGGCACGGTCGCCTCTACCTGCCCATCAGCCCTAAGTGTTGCGGGGAGAGATAGGCAGCTCCTGCAATGTTGTTTTACCCCACCATATGCCTACTCTCTACACATAAATGCAAACCTCCTAGTTGTCTGTTTAGCCCGTTATCTCCTGTCTTAATGTAACAAATCTGGAAAGTCTTAAATATTCCCACCCACTCCACTCGACCACCCCCCTAATCACCAATAAACTTATATACAAATAAGACTACAATCAGAGAGGGACAGAGAGAGAGAGAGAGAGAGAGAGACAGAGACAGAGACAGACAGACAGACAGACAGGGAGGGGGGGGGAGGAGAGAGAGAGGGAAAGATTAGGGGAGAGAGACAGAGAGACAGAGAGAAGCAGAGGCATCTTAACCACAAGCATGCCTGATGCCTGCGCTTCAACGATTAGAATGTCGCATTGCAGCAAAAATCCTGTTTATCACACAACAGCTACTAATCACAACCTGCCCCTCACCCCCTCCATGGGAGAAGCATCAATAATTGGCCCATGATACATGCTTATGGTGTTCAGCCCACATACGCAGCAAAAAATCAATGCCTCCTTTTGAACACTGGACAAGGCAACACCTGGTCACTGATCGATTGCTATTGACCCAGGCTGTTTGTCGTTGCAGAGGAAAGCCGTCCAGACTCTGTCGCCGTGAAATCAGGGGTTCCCCAGGACAGCGTCTTTGGCCCTCTGTCTTTACTCGCTGTCTATTAACGACCATAGAAAGAGGATCGTCTTTCTTGCTGGGTTTGGTCGATGTATGTCAACGACCATACAGACAGGATCACCTTTCTTGCTAGGTTTGTCGCTGCCGACACCATCCTCTATCACTTGATAGTTTAAGCATAGGATGAGCAGCAGCTCCTGGAAGATCTGAAGACTCTTGACGAATACCAGACCCCAGTGAGACATGCAGTCCCATCCAGACAAATGCAGCGTCATGAATATCACGAGGACAGAATCCACCACCCCCCTCCCCTACAAGGACACACTCCATAATCGAAATCTCCCAAATGTGAGCGAAGTTAAGAACGTGGGAGTCCTCCTCCTGCCAGTCAATGGTGAGCTGATCGCCCACAGGAGCACCTTCGTGGCTAAAGCCAGTAACACCTGGAGCTTCGTCAGAAAATCGGTGAACACGTGACGACAAAATGTTGAAGAACAGGCCTGCAAAAACGCTGCAGACTCCCCACCTCCAGTATGCCTCCACTGTGTGGAATCCAGAAAGTGAGGGGACACCCCCCCCCCCCCTCCCAGGACACTGAGGTTGTGCGGCGCATAACAGCACCCTTTGTCATGAACGAATTCCGATCAACATCAAGCGTGTCTGCTATGACCGCTGAGACCCCTACTGGAGAAGAGAAGAAATGCCGTCAGTCTCATGACAACCCTCTTTGAAATTCACGACCCAAACAGTTACATGTCAAGTGTGAAAAACCCCGAGCAGGTACTTACCAGAAGCAGGCGAGGATATGGCTAGCAGTCTGCAGAATCCCTTGCCGCGCGAACCAGCGATACTCCCTCCTCCTACTCCTCCTTCTAACCCCCGCATCATCAGGGACCGGAACGTCCTCAGTCAAGACAGTCCCCAAGTTCTGTCTGCCAGCACCTTCTTCAGAAGTGGTCTGGCAGAACTTTTAGTGCACAAAGTAACTGTGTGCTCCCCCCCCCCCCCCACCCCCACTCCTTTCCCGTTTGTTTCTAACAGCTAACAATGGTTGATCAGCATCACGCTGCGGTCGCTGATCGGTCCCTGACAACCTCCTCTGTCTATCTGTCTGTCTGTCTGTCTGTCTCTTCTCCCCCCCTCCCTCCCTCTCTGTCTCTCTCTGATCTCCCTTCGTCTCGGTCGCGACAGCAGATATCATCAAAATTATTCATGGTTGCTATCCGGAAAGTAAAAGAGGAAGATATACACTTAAATATAATTTTCAAACAGGGGAAAACAATTATAATTTTCAAATAGGGAAAGCATGTTTCTATTCATTGTTTTGAAATATGAAAGTGTCAATAACATAACAAATAACATACTATATACAGGAATGACAACTTATCACCGGCACCATACCATACAGGAGTACTGGATCGAAATCATCACTTAAGCCTGTTGGACGGAACACACACCACACACACACACACCCCCCCCCCCCCCCCTGCATTACCTCCCCTATCTCCCCAATCACACACACACACACACACACACACACACACACACACACACACACACACACACACCGATTCAAACACTGACACACCCACTCTCGCAGACAAGAACGCAATCGCGTAGCCAATCGTAACAGCGCGCACGACGGACGGTCAGACAGAGACAGACTGGTATGGACAGACAACAATGTAAGATTAATAAAAACACACGGTAAAACTCACATTCAGCACAGACTGATAAACAAACAAACACAACTCAGAAACGGGACAGACAAGCTGACACACAGATACATAATGCGTACAAAAGATCTGGCCCGCTGACTTGTACTGTACAGGCGAACGACGGAAACGGGAAACGAACATGATGTCCACAAGCAACCTCAAGGACAGGACAGTCCAAACAAACGGCAACGGCAGGGACAGCCACAGGACTGCCTGACAGTAGGTCGAAAGAGCAGCTCACCAACGACTAGAGTCACCAAGGACAGAACGATCCGGAAAGGTCACCAGGACAGAACCACGCGAATACTGACAACCGCACTCCACCAGACTCCAACTTCCCCACCGAACGTACGGACAGCCTACGGCAGCTGCAACAGCCGTATATCAGATCTTCAGCTGGCGATTTACTTTCTGACACGAAGATCCAAGTGAAGACGTAAAAACCAACATTTAACTTAGAAAAGGGAGATCCGAAAAAAAAAGCCAAGGACCGCACTATGAAAGCACCGTGGACACGAAAACTCAAGAGCAAAATCACTCACCCAACCACCCGTACCCCTCGGGGGTGGGTCTGTCTCTCCTTAACTACACGGTAAATCCCTAAAAAGTCTCTTTCACAGAATTACGACACAAATAAACAAAACAAACACACCCACAAAAATCTAGTATGAAGCAAAATACAGGAAAGCGCCAGTGTGAAAGGGGAGAGCATGATTCAGAAGGAGCGGGTCACTTGAGACTCAAAGATATTGCCGTAAATGTGGACGAGCTTTCAGTAGTATAGACAAAGAAAAACAGATGGACATCTTGGTGATGGATTTCTCCAAGGCTTTCGGCAACGTTTGCCACTCCATTTTGAACCACACGTTTCAACACCTTGGGATCACCGGCCCAGTGAACACCTGGATCTCAAACTTCCTAGAAGGCAGGCAGCAGGCTTTGGTCATAAATGGCATTTCATTTGAAGCTATCTTGATAGAGTCAGTAGTCACTCAAGGTTCAGTGCTTTCTCCTATACTGTTTGTTCTTTACATGAACGACCTCTCAGATCCTTAGGCAAGTGCCATCCGCTTCAAGACTCCCTGTAGATGACACTGTCAGTTATTCCAAAGGTCAAGAAATACTGCAGCAAGATCTCAGCCAAATGACAAACTGTGAGTCGACTGGAAAAATGGTAGATTGCCCACGACACTGAGAAAAGCGATCTATGAATGGATGCATACCATCTTTTAATGTCCAGAAACTGAATGTAGAAAGGGAGACTAAGAACCTGGGTGTCACTATCTTTACGGGTTTTTCGATGGAATACTCATATCAATAGAGCTATCAGCAAAAGCAGCAAATCCCTTGGCTTTCTTCAACGCAAATTCAAGGTTGGCTTAGTTAACATCAGGGGAAGAGTGTGCCAATCCCTTTTGTGACCGATACTGGAACACGCCTCGACCGTCTGGAACCTCTACGCTGCCATCAGCAACGTCGCCACCGTTAAACGTCAAGAATGAAGAAGTACTGCCAGGCTGGGAACGTTTTTCCATGAGAAAGTTGCCGTTAGTACTTCAATCCGTTCAACCTCAGACTGAATTGCGAGGAAAGCTCGCCAGTGCAACCACTTGGCTTCCGTCCTTCCTGCGACAGAAAGAACTCATTATTTCTGGTAGTATCAATGGATGGAATGGTCTCCCTCGTAAGGCAGTGTCTGGTCAGAGAGGAAGGTCTAAAAAAAAATTCAGGATGTTGAACACTATCCTCAGACACCCACCACTCCCATCCCCACCCCGGCAGGTTGTTTCAAGTTTCCTCCCTTTTCCCGGTTGATCCCCGTTGAACGAATTTGATTATCCGGGCCGCCGTTCTCATTCACATACAGCTCCCATTCCCCCCCCCCCTCCCCCAGATACAACTGTCAACCCCATCAAAATGATGATGGTGGACGGTGCATGACGGGAGAAAAAAAAAGGAGAAGACGGTACACACACACACACACACACACACATACACACGCTGTGTGTGTGTGTGTGTGTGTGTGTGTGTGTGAAAATGAGGTGAGAAAGGGAAAAAGAGACACTTGCTTCATCTTTCTGACGTCCACATTTACCTAACTAATCTATTTATCTGTTTGTTCATTGAATAGGGAGTTAGCGAGTTGAACCCCGCAGACTTTGTAAGTTTTTACGGTCGAAGGGTTGTGCTAGTCTGTTTCCATCACTGGTCGGATCTGTCCGCAAGCTTGAGAGAGGAAAGTTGCCAGACTGCCGGGTCGTGTCGGTGTGTGTCCCTGTACTGCCGGTCCCCAATGTCAACACTGATAGGAAGCATCTGGTAAGTCACCTACCAGCTAGTTTAGGCTGGGTTTAGTTTCAGGTTTGGTAAAGTTAGTTTAATGTTGGGTAAACGAAGGGGTAAAAGTTATGAAGTTTGGTAAAGAGAGAGAGAGAGAGAGAGAGAGAGAGAGAGAGAGCAACGCAATGAGACCTGACAACGAAACAAATCATTTATAATGTAAAGCCACCGTTCACAACTTGCAAACACCTTATCCGGCAGACTAGCCAGTCACGTGCAAGAGACACTGTGTGGTTATTTATACACCTAACCTTCACCTTGCTGTGTGCACTCTTTATCTTGAAGGTACGCAATAGCCTGTTATTTAATCAATCAAGGAAGCTGAAATCAATGCAAGATCAATGCAGAAGAAGACTTCGGTTAACGGTCGGACGTAACAGTAAGGCAATAAAGCTGAAAAAAAAAATTATACAGATACATGCACATCAACTTTGATAGTCGTCGCACTCAGGCATGTGTACAGTTATTAATCGTCGATGTCTGGTTTGGTCTTTTAGACACACACGCTCAAACTTCCACAAAACCAGTTTTTCCACGTTTTCCACGCTCCGCTGACTTAAGCACTTGGATGCGTGTTGCACGTGCAATTCATTGTCGTTACTGCTCTGCGTTTCTGAACTAATGAATGGTTTCGTGTCCGAATGTGTAACTGTCTAGGCGAAGTGAAAAGAGAGGCGCCATTTTGGACTTGAAGGACGCCGTATCAAACGACTACTGTCTTTGCCTTATGTCAGCATGAGCGCACATGAAGCAAGGTGAAAGGTCAGGTGTGTAGATGACGTCACAGTGTCTGGCGTGTATTTGGCTACGTCTGTAGTGTATGGTATTTACTGGTCGAACGCTGGCTCAACACAAATTTCTCCAATGTGTGGAGTTTCCCTCGTTAGCAGTGCGGGTTTTATCAGTAGTTCATTCATTGCAATTAGGAATGCAGTGTGTGTCTACGCGCACGCGTGTGTGTGTGTGTGTTGTGTGTGTGTGTGTGTGTGTGCGGTGTTGTAGTGAGTGAGTGCATTCCATCACGCAGCATGCATTAGGAATGTGTGTGTGTGTGTGTGTTTATATTTCAGATTCACTTGAGATGGAGTCCATAAACCATATTCACTATCGTCCACCCACTATCGTCACTTTCCTTCCCTGCCCCTGACACGACCTCCACCAGACAAAGGTCAGCCGGGGTACACAACGGCTGTCTCATCACGACTGACTGAAAGCTTTGTTCTCGGGTGTGAGCCACCCAGCCTACCTGCTCCCACAGCAGAGCTCTCTTCGCGAAGAAAATTCACATTGTCACAGTACAACAAGCACGTCTCTCAGAACCGACAAAGTGAAAAACGCAACGTTTTGCGACATGTGAGCACAACCAAAGTTGTCATTGGAAAGGGACGACAACATTTTTCTTTTCGCAGTCTAAAGAAGTCTTCACACAGAAACAGAAAGCAGTTTTTTTAAACTGAAAAAGCCCACGCTTGTACGAATTTTGAAGTGTTTGGGCTATAAACTGCTTGGGTGTTAAACATTCCCGGACAAGTAAAGCTGCTGTTTACCCCCGTTTGGAGAGAGAGAGAGAGAGAGAGAGAGAGAGAGAGAGAGATTCTGGGAGCTGACAAAAGTGCGGACGGGTATCTCATACTGACAGCCGCCATTCGAAGAACCGTGTTTCGGAGAATCGTGATTCGGACAGTAGAGACTCAGCCAGCCATGACGGACTAGCTGATAGCAGACTTCGCTTTTGATGATATTTCGTGAGCAGACATCGTGAATATACCTATACAATTGTTAATCTGTTTCAAGAGAAACTGTCAGACAGCAAGTCGGCCGTCGGTTCCGGTGATTCACAGTAGTCTGAATCACGACATTCCGAACAGGTAAGGGTAATGTTGCTTATAGCCCAGCCGACTGCAGAGGGCCATATTAGGGCTGTCACCACATTGAAGTCAACTTACACGTCGTAAGAAAAAAAACAAAAAAAAAAAACACCTCATTCACACAGCCCTTTAAAATACACCTTCCTAAAACACACAGGAACTTTTGTTTAAAAAATCTTTCTTTTGTAAAATTTTTAGATCAGATGAAAAACGTTAATTTAGTTTCAGATATTCAAAGATCACACCAAGTGGGACATCTCTGAACAAGGTCTTCATGGAGTGTGCCGTGAAAGGTTTATAGACTCGCATCATGCAAGTCCCAACACGCAAGTCGGAGCTTCGTCATCTTTGACAAGATAAGAATGGGTGTAAAAGGAGTGGCCTGTGTGCAAACGGCACGAGGCTGTTCCTTCTCTACGTCCGCCTCCGGAACATGGTAAATATTCTTTCAGGTTTGGACAGATTTTGAACAGTTTGTTATCCGTCTGCGAGTTAATTCCCCTTGCCAGAGGTCTTTGACGTAAGCCTGGGCTTTGGGTTTCAGATCAGACATTCCGAATCACGAGTTTCCGCAACACGGCTGTTGGAACCACAGCATCAGAACGGGGACGCCTATCATCCGTGTTTTGGTCACGAGTTTCCTATTGAGTGTTTAGATATCACTCTCTTTTTCACGGGTTCACAGTTATTTTGTTATACTATTATACAAACACACCACACACCACACACAACACACACACACACACACACACACACACACACACACACGCACGCACGCACGCACGCACGCACGCACACACACACACAATCGCACACACATCTCCCCCTCATTTCTCCGGCACTCTCGTAGCACACAGCCTGTCGAAGCCATTCTCAAACAGCTCATTTCGATATTCGGAATCGGAATGGGAATCCCCAAATGAGTTGCTGCTTCGTAGTTATCCGCACTCGGGAATACCCCTTCCAGCTGTCTCCATGGGTGTTACATTTTCCACGCTTGGAGACAGTGATGGAGCTAAAATGAGTATGTAATATAGAGGGAATGAGCGCACTTTATCAGTATTCCTTTCCGTACAGAGTGGTCCGAAAACAGTCTACATAAGTGGCCTAAGTCCTGATCCCCATTCTGAAAGGCTTCTTAAAGAAAGGCCGTCCGCCTCTGAGGGAATCCATATTGCTGGTGATGTAGGCAGATAGGGGCCATTGTGGAGCGCAATTGCAGAACACCTTTGTGCGTGCTTTGTGATGACAGTAAAAAGTAACATTTGAAACCGTTAGTAAAACAGGAAAAGACGGAGCAAACCAACCAGCCAGAAAGCATAAATCCTTTATCTTTGTCCCAAAGGACAGACCCAACCCAC
>JADBJO010007092.1:65000-77500 GCA_016801955.1 Conus betulinus
GCCGGTCATGTCGTGGTCAATGAACTGGCCCCATTGCATCAGCATGGTGGTGAAAGGGGAGGTGACGTTGACCTCGGGGTGCATGTAATAGCTGACGTCAGTAGCGGACGGCAGATCGTAGCCCTGGTGACCCTTTGTACGTGGGGGAGTTCTTACCTGGACAGCGTAGTTTGGACTTGTGCTGCATTGCATTGCACTGCACTACATTGCATTGCATTGCATTGCACTACATTGCATTGCATTGCACTGCATTACATTATATTGCATCGCATTACATTGCATTGCATTGTATTATATTGCATTGTACTACATTGCATTGCATTGTGTTGCATTGCATTATTGCATCGTATTACGTAGTATTGTATCACCTCATATTGTAATGTATTGCATTGCATTGTGTTATGTTGGATTGCATTATATTGTATTGAGCTGTGATGCATTGCATTAGTATTGTGTTGTGTTGCTTTGCATTAAATCGTATTGTACTGCATTGTATTGCATTGCATGCATTGCATCGTATTGTGTTGCGTTGTGTTGCAATTGCATTGCGTTGTACTTACCATATTGTAATGTATTGCGTTGCATTGTATTGTGTTGTGTAGTGTATGGTCCCGTGGTGTGTTACGTTGTGCGTGTGATGTTGTGTCGTCTTGAGTGCTGTATTGTGTAAGCTTGTGTGCTGTAATATATGACAGCGGTTTGTGTCGAATTGTGTAGTCTTCTGATGGGTCATGTAACACTGTGGTGTTTGCGTGTTGCTTGCTTCTAGTATGTTGAGTTGTGTGGTATTGTGTGGTTTCGTTGGTGTTGTGTTGTGAGTCGAATTCTGTTGTGTGTTGTTGCTCTGTGTTCGTGTTGTGTTGCTCTGTGTTGAAGTTTGTTGAGCTGAATCATATTCTGCGGCATGTTTGTTTCGTGCTGTATTGCATTGCGTTGAGTCGTCTTGTGTTGCAGGCCTTGTACGTCGCAGTGCGTTGTGTTTTTGACCATCCGGCCCTGCAACAATGTTCTGCCGGGCACTGTGCCATCTCACATAGAAAGAAGGGTGAGACAGTGAAACAGGTGGGGGAGAACAACATCCAGGGAGGGAGCCTGACCTGTGGCGATTCCCGGAGAGCGGCAGAGGACAGACGAGCACGGAGGAGGAGTATCAGTTAAAGTGCAGCCCTAACGATCCAGGTAACGATGATGATGATGACACTGTGTTCTGTTCTGTGTGCAGTGTATGGTTCTATCAGTTTATATGATATGTTGTTATGCCCTGTTCTTTCATAGTTTACCCTTCTTCTTCTTCTTCTTGCTGTTCTTGTTCTTCTTCTTTTTCTCCTTCTTGTAATTCTTCCCCTTGTTCTTCTTCTTCTCCTTCTTCTTTTTTCTTCTTCTTGTTGTTTATTGTGTGTTGTTGTTGTTGTTTTGTTGTTGTTGTTCTCCTTTCTTCTTCTTCTTCTCCTCCTTTCTTGTTGTTGTTGTTGTTGTTGTTGTTCTTCTTCTTCTTCTTCTTCTTCTTCTTCTTCTTCTTCTTCTTTCTTCTTCTTCTTTTTATCATCATCGTGATCGATTAACGACCAGCATGAACCTTTTGAAGATTTTTTTGGTCGTTTTTGCAAGAAGTTGCACAATGTGGAGCACCATTTGACCCACCACGATGCGGTGTGTATGAACAGGGTACGGCTGTCCACATCGAAAGCTGCGGAAAAGTCCAAGACTCTCGTGTTCCACCTGGTTCCCTCTCTCCGGCTGTATGCTGGTTTCATCGACCTACGCTATGAGCTGCGCCTCGCATGATCCATTGCGGCAGAAGCCACGTTGCTCAGGGCAGAGAGCCCTGATGCTCTGGAGGCGGGCCATGATGTGTCTGGTAACGATATGTTCCAGCTTTTGGCGGGCGATGCAGGTGAAGGGAAATGGGGCGGTAGCTGACTGCTTTGAATCACGCTTTTTGACGCTTGGTGTAAAGTGAGCCTGGCTCCAATCATGCGGTGATGTTACCGTATTGTGAGAGCTTCGAAAAAAACAAAGTGAAGGCAAACGCAACCTCCTCAGCAGCCGTCTTGGAGGTGTGGTGCCATTAGGTGTGTGGGGGCTGAGGCTGAGCGGTGTCTTTACGGCTTCCTCTTGTTGCCATAGCAGGTGGGGTGGTTTGAAGAGTCGGATCGTTCTTGACGACGCTGGTCAAATTCTTCTACTGTAGTATATTTCTTAAGGGTGAAGTCAGGGCTACTTTAGTTATTCCTTCGGGGGACCGGAATAGCTTGGTGGTAGAGCACCGTACTTGTGGTCTTGGGGTTGCGAGTTCGAATCTCCGCCGGACCGTTTCGGTACAGGGGGATTTTACCCTCGGAGTTAACATTGGTTTTGACTCCATTTCCCATACAGTCCTTCCAATGAGACTATAAACCGATTTTCCGTGTGTGAACACACGCATAATATCTTGCACACACATAAAATCCCATCAACTTTCGGAAGAGAAGGTCAGTTTGGCCGTTGGTATGGATGACACGTTACACACAGCATGCACCTTCCCCGAAGTTGGAGTAAGGCTGCCTTAATGGCGGGGTAAAAAAAACGGTCATACACACAAAACCCCACTCCCTTTGTTGGGTTGATGGGATTAATCCTTGCCTGTCCATATAGGGGGTGTCCGCATGAGTATCGGCCTGCGTACGCAGAAAGAAAAAGAAGTTATTCCTTCAGATTTTCTGGCTTTGATGAAGCACCGGAACATTTTCTTCGGCTCAGTTTGGTTGGAGAATCATCCGTGCTGCAATCCTGTACATATCTCCAGTAAAGATGGCGAAGGCGTTTTAGAACAAGTTGGTTTACAGTTATCCTTTTTTCGTACCTTCTCATTACCAGATTGTTTTTACCACTGCTTGTAAGAACAGTCTCTCCTCCGAATCACCTTCTTGATCTCATAATCGATCCCATAAGTTGCTGGGGTTTGGACTTTGTCTGTTTACGACGAAGTTCAGTCCAGATCTCATCAGTGCCGTAGTTTTCATTGTGGGTGGACGTTATGCAGTCATTCAGACTCTGAGCTGCTTCTCTTCAGGGCCCTTTGCGCACCTCTGTGTGTATTATAAGTCCCTGTGGCTGGCGTGTCCTTACAGGGTGGGTGTGTAGCTCCATACAGACTGCATCATGGTCCAACAGACCCGGGATTGTCTCGGCTCCAGGGCCAGGCTGGGTTGGTTGGTGAGGGAGAGTTCCAATAACTTTTCGTTTCTCTTGTGGGCTTCCCAACCAACGAAGATCATGATTGACGTAGTCCATGACCTTTCGGTTAGACGTTCCAGCACGGAGCCGCTTTCCTCAGCGTCATTGTGGGGCCTGTCCCATCCGGGAGACTGGAATCTCCACCGACAACTATGATGATGATGACGTTTGTAAGGGAGGCGCGTTGGGAGATTTGCTGAAGGTTTGCGTGCTCCCTATGCACCCTGCGTGAGGATGAATGAAAAATGGAGCAGACTTCTGAAGTGTGGCACGCTTGCAGCTTTATGTTCATCAACAATGTTTCGCAGTGCAGGGCGAGTTCTGTCAGAGATGAGGTCAGGTCTTCCCAGCCAGCCTTCTCCGGACTAGATTTGTCGGTTTCATCAGTGTTCCTGTGTCCAGGAGTCAGCCAGGACCCTGAGCCAGTGTTGTAGCAGGCTTTGTGCTAGGAATACGGTTGCTTTCATTGTCTGTTCTATTCTACTGTGTTGTGGTGTGTTGTGTTGTTTTGTATGACACTGGTACAATGTCATGTGTGTAATGCTGTGTTGTATGACACTTGTACGATTCATATGTGTTATGCTGTGTTGTATGACACTGGTACAATGTCATATGTGTTATGCTGTGTTGTGTCACCCTGGTACAGTGTCATATGTGTTATGCTATGTTGTATGACACTGGTACAATGTCATGTGTGGTGTGCTGTGTTGTATCACCCGGGTACAATGTCATATTTTGTTGTGCTGTGTTGTATGACACTGGTACAATGTCATATGTGTTGTGTTGTTTTGTATGACACTGGTAACATGTCATATGTGTTGTGCTGTGTTGTATGACACTAGTATAATGTCATACGTGTTATGCTGTGTTGTATCACCCTGGTACAATGTCATGTGTGTAATGCTGTGTTGCATGACCCTGGTACAATGTCATATGTGTTATGCTGTGTTGTATGACACTGGTCCAATACCATGTGTGTAATGCTGTGTTGTATGATACACTGACACAATGTCATGTGCGTACGCTGTGTTGTATCATCCTGGTACAATGTTATGTGTGATGTGCCGTGTTGTGTCACACTGGTACAATGTGTTGTGCCGTGTTGTGATACACTGGTACAATGTCATATGTATGGTGCTGGTTTGTATGACACTGGTACACTGTCATTTGTTTATATTTGTTGTCGTGTCCAGTTGACGCTTTGGGCAACCCAATCAGGCCAGCGCTCAGATTCAGTGAGTCAGTGAGCGCTCAGGATTAATGAGTCAATCAGCGCTCAGTGTTAATGAGTTAGTGAGCGCTCAGGATTAATGAGTCAATCAGCGCTCAGTGTTGATGAGTCATTGAGCGCTCAGGATTAATGAGCCAGTCAGCTCTTAGGGTTAATGAGTCAATCAGCGCTTAGGGTTAATGAATCAGTCAGCGCTTAGGGTTAATGAGTCAGTCAGCGCTCAGGGTCAGTGAGTCATCAGCGCTCAGCGTCAGTGAGTCAGTTAGCGCTCACAGTCCATTGAGTCGGTCAGCGCTCAGATTCAGTGAGTCGTTCAGCGCTCAGGGAAAATGAGTCTGTCAGCGCTCAGGGTCAATGAGTCGGTCAGCGCTCAGGGTCAATGAGTCGGTCAGCGCTCAGGGTCAATGAGTCGGTCAGCGCTCAGGGAAAATGAGTCTGTCAGCGCTCAGGGTCAATGAGTCGGTCAGCGCTCAGGGTCAATGAGTCGGTCAGCGCTCAGGGTCAATGAGTCGGTCAGCGCTCAGGGTCGATGAATCAGACAGCGCTCAGGGTCAATGAGTCGGTCAGCTCTCAGGGTCGATGAATCAGACAGCGCTCAGGGTCAATGAGTCGGTCTGCGCTCAGGGTCGATGAATCAGACAGCGCTCAGGGTCAATGAGTCGGTCAGCGCTCAGGGTCAATGAATCAGACAGCGCTCAGGGTCAATGAATCAGACAGTGCTCAGGGTCAATGAATCAGACAGCGCTCAGGGTCAATGAATCAGACAGCGCTCAGGGTCAATGAATCAGACAGCGCTCAGGGTCAATGAATCAGACAGCGCTCAGGGTCAATGAATCAGACAGTGCTCAGGGTCAATGAATCAGACAGCGCTCAGGGTCAATGAATCAGACAGTGCTCAGGGTCAATGAATCAGACAGCGCTCAGGGTCAATGAATCAGACAGTGCTCAGGGACAATGAATCAGACAGCGCTCAGGGACAGTGAATCAGACAGTGCTCAGGGACAATGAATCAGACAGCGCTCAGGGTCAATGAATCAGACAGTGCTCAGGGACAATGAGTCAGTCAGCGCTCAGGGACAATGAGTCAGTCAGCGCTCAGGGTCAATGAGTCGGTCAGCGCTCAGGGTCAATGAATCAGACAGTGCTCAGGGACAATGAGTCAGTCAGCGCTCAGGGACAATGAGTCAGTCAGCGCTCAGGGTCAATGAGTCAGTCAGCGCTCAGGGTCAATGAATCAGTCAGCGCTCAGGGACAATGAGTCAGTCAGCGCTCGGGTCAAGTCAGACAGCGCTCGGGGTCAAATGAGTCAGCCAGCGCTCAGGATTACTGAGTCGGTCAGCGCCTACGGCTAATGAGTCGATGAGTTATGAGGGTTTAACAAGTTTTGGTCAAATAAGCGAGTTAAACCAATGATGACGACCAGAACACAGGGGGAGGGGGGGGGGAGGGGGGGGGGGGGGGGGCACTTGACATCAGAAACTCGCCCTGTCGCTCACGTTCTTCTCTACCCACCATCCTGGTATGCGTTGGGAAGAAGTCGCAGGACTGGTTTGTCGGCAGCACCCAGATTCAGTTTATGGTTGCACGTGCCGTCAATCGTACGATATTTATCTGGTATGGGATGGTCACACACCTGTAGATGTTTCGTGACAGAAACGCAGTAATTAATCTCTCTCTCTCTCTCTCTGTCTGTCTGTCTGTCTGTCTGTCTGTCTGTCTGTGCGTCTCTCTCTCTCTCTCTCTCTCTCTCTCTCTCTCTCTCTCTCTCTCTCTCTGTGCGTGTTAGCGCGTGCGAGCGTGTCTTGAACACACATGTAATATCCCTCTCTCTGTCTCTGTCTCAGTCTGTCTGTCTGTCTGTCTGTCTGTCTGTCTGTCTGTCTCTCTCTCTCTCTCTCTCTCTCTCTCTCTCTCTCTCTCTCTCTCTCTTTATATGTGCGCTCGCGTACCGCTCCTGCGCACGTGGATTTGTACACAGACACAGACACAGACAGACACAGACAGACACACAGACACACACACACACACACACACACACACACACACACACACACACACACACACACAGCAAAGCGTGCGCGCACACACACATGCACACGCTTACGCAGACGCATACACACACGCACATGCACTCGCGCACCACATGCACTGCACACACATAGGGGCCTGTACCCATACACCCGTGCACACACAAACACACACACACACACACACACACACACACACACACACACACACACACACACACACACGCACAACCACGCGCGCGCGCGCGTACACTAAGCACACAGCCAATGTGAGGAAGGTAGGCCTACTGAAGGTCTGACCAGCGCGTAGGTCGGACATGTGCGAAGTCGTAGCCGCAAAATCATCTTAAAAAAAACTCACCTTAGTAATTACTGATTAATTTGTCCATCAGCTTTAAATCATGCGCAGTGTGGTCTCGAAAACTCAGCGGATGTGGTGTTGCACATACGGACTAGTCCGCACGCAGAGGCACCTTGGTGCAACTGAAACTGATGTGTGTGTGTGTGTGTGTGTGTGTGTGTGGCGTTTATATATAGTGGGTTTACCAAGAAGTCAAAAACTTGGAATCTTGGGTTTTTCTTTTTTTTGTTGTTGGATGTTTTGTTTTCTTATTATTTTATTTATTTGTTTTATTGTTTTTTTCCATAGATCCGGTAAATTTTTACTGTGTCAAAAATATTTTTTCAAATAAATGAGACCTTCAGAGTACTCACTTTACAAAATAAAAATCGACAATTCACCAGTGGATTTCGATTTTTTTTTCTTTCTGAATATTCAAAACAAACAAACAAAAAGAAAAAACCTTAACGAAGTCGACGTACAGTATACTGGTTTTGCTTACATGAAGGGTTTAAGTATCAAACTGGTATACGCTTTGCGTGATTTCCGTTTACCGGAAAGTTCTCAAAAAAAACAAACAAACAAACAAAAAAAACCCCGCGAATTTGATGAAATAAGTTTCAGGGTTTTGTACCTGGTAGAGCGCGCGCGCGCGTGTGTGTACGTGTGTGAGAGAGAGAGAGAGAGAGAGAGAGAGAGAGAGAGAGAGAGAGAGAGAGTGCGAGAGTGAGAGGGAGTGTGTTTGCGTGTGTTTGCGGGGAGGGGGAAAGTAGAAATCCCAACGTCTCTTCTTTCAAATCAGATGTTGCGATGTTTGCTCGTGTGTGTGTGTGTGTGTGTGTGTGTGTGTGTGAAGCAAATATGAACCGCGGCAGTACATGCCACAGGTGGAAAACGAAGCCATTTTTTTCCCGATCTCTGAAAAAAAATGACCATCATGTGCGCGCACTCGCCAGTTCCTGACCCCCACCCCCCCCCCCCGCCCCTCCCTCCTTCCCGCCCGCCCTTGCTGTTCGTCTCTGAGCACAAGCAGATCAGATACACACTCGTTAATGGCCCCGGAATGTATGCCAGTAATCGGCGAGTTACGACATCTCGAAAAACACCCAGGGTATACCAGTGTACTTGCCAAGAGGCGGGAAAGTAAAATTCCAACGTCTCTTCTTTCAAATCAGATGTTGCGATGTTGCTCTTGTGTGTGTGTGTGTGTGTGTGTGTGTGTGTGTGTGTGTGCGCGCGCGCGCGCGCGCGTGCGTGCGTGACGGTGAACGATGGGGGGGATGGGGTGGGAAGGGTTGGGTGTACAAGGGGGGGAGGGAGTGGGGGGGGGGGGGGGGGGGGGGCAAAGGGTGGTGTTGGTGAGGGAGGCAATGGCCGAGCATGATTAGAAAAGTTTTCCTCTTCGATCTGCGTCCTTGAAGAACAACATAAATGTGGTCTGTATTGGAGGTGAAATGGCTTTCAAACGACAGTAGCTGAATTCGAAGTTAGATTGTTTGAACTTCCTCTTGGATTTTTCATCTCTGTCTTTTATTGACAAACGTGAACGTGCATATGGTCCAGATCATGTTTTTTATTTCATTTGTTTTCATTTTTATTTTGTTTTGCGACTGGTGAGAAGAACCGTCGAGATTCACCAAGACTGTCCCAAACAGGAATGCTGTACTCAACCGCTGTTAAAAAAAAAAAAAAAAAAAATGGAAGACTCGACAGTCTCCGTCACCTTTGAAATCTGTTGAGGAGATAAACAAGCATCTGTCAAGGACAGACCTGATAAAAGATCTGCAGTTCTGCCTGGGAAGTCTGGCGTCCTCAGTGGAGGCATTCAGCCCGCTGTGCCTCGGTCTCTCCTGCAGCAGAACAAGTCTGCTGATCAGCAGGCTGGGAAACGGACCCCGCCAGATCCGTTCAGCTTGCACCACTGGGACGGACGGTAACAGAAAACCTTCTGCCCCCCCCCCCCCCCCTCCTCCCCCCCTCCCCCCCCCCCCTCACCCCCCAAAGCCCCGATGCCCCTCAAAAAGTTTCTGAGGAAAAATAAATATGTGGAGGGGATAGAAGTGCCTAGGCCCTCTGTCTGCCCCAGGAACCTCCACAGAAAGAAATAAAGGTCAGGAGAAAAGTCTCCACGGCCCCGAACAAACCGGATTGGATCTAGAAAACAAATTGGCTCCGCTCCGAATAGGAAATGAAGATGCAGAAATGGAATGAACTGTCCACTGTTTTTATTTTCTTGCCATGGTGGAGTCAAACATTTTTCCCATCGCAACACCCGGGGCCTCTGTTCCACATCTGAGGAGCTACAGCTGCTTTGTCACAATCCGAAACCTGTTGTGATAGCTCTGCAGGAAACTGTAAATTCAGGAACCAGAAGACTTTCGCTCTTTCTGGTATTGAAGTTCTCTTAAAACCAGCACAATCCACTGCAGATGTTATAACGGAAGGTGTCTCGTTACTTTTTCACAAGTCTATTTTGTTCGGTCCTGTTGATTTAAATACCTCTCATCAAGCTTTAGCGGTAAGAATCACTTTGAATAAAACAGTAACAGTATGTTCTTATTGTGTACCACCATCTGTAACTGTCAGTCTACAGGAGCTGATCAACCTGATCAGAGAACTTCTACGACTTTTTTTGTGTGTTTTTGCTGTTGGGTGATTTTAATGGGCACAATCCTCTTTGGAATAGTATGACTTCTTCATCCGGAGGTCTGCTTCTTGAGGCTTTTTCAGAGCCAAGTCTCCAACACATAGCTCCATTCTTCCACGGGCACGCTTTCGTGTTTAGATTTATCGACATGCGATTCTTCACTGGTAGTAGACTGAGATGTGTGCTCACGGCGGTCTACACAGTAGTGACCATTTTGTTGCAATTATCGTGAAATAACAATAGTAAAGAAGGCTTCATTTTACCTGAACACCTGAATTATCCAAAAGCTACCTGGGATCTGTTGGCAGGATGTGTCTGAAAAGAACTTGAGGAAGGGGAAGTTCTGCAAAGTCTGACCCCTGCCAAAAGCCTGACAGACATACTCCTAAAATGGGCAAAAGACAGTATTCCGACTTCTTCAAACAACTCGCTAAAGCCTAAAACACCCTGGTTTAATTCCGAATGCCAAAGCATTTCCAATGAACGCAAAAACAGGCTTAGCGTCGGGTTTTTCAAGACCATGACAAAATTATACCCTTAAAATGTGCAAAACACAGTTTTCCAACTTCATGTAACAAAGTGCAAATACCCAAAACACCCTGGTTTAACTCTGAACGCCGGCACATTTCCAATGAACGCAAACGTGCCCAGCGTTGTTTTTATCACAGACCATCAGCGCCCAACGCTCGAGCCCATCAAAAACTGCGTGCCAAATCGAGACATAATTTTAACCTAATGAACGTCATGTTAAGAGAGATTTCTGCTCCAAGGTGACATCCAGTACATCCATGAATTTTTCTTGACGATCGGCAACCAAGTCCGTAGCCTCGGGCGGAAACACCGTATCTGACCAACCCCAGCTTGCTCGGCAGTCTCCACCTTCAGATGCGGCCCAGTCTTCCAAACCCACCCCTGCCTGCAAAACGTTCAGGGGTCAAAAGACTTAAAGGCCCTACTGTGGGAAAGAAAGTCGAAATCACTGAGGTCTCAATTTTGCCTCCTCAACCGCCCCCCCCCCCCCCCCCCCCCCCCGAGAATCACACAACGGCTGTCAGCGAAGGAGCTGGCATGTCTGGAAAGAAACCAAATCGCATTCGAAAAGAAAAGACCTATTATTGCTTCAGACCGAGGGGAAAAAAAAAAAAAAAAAAAAAAAAAAAGCAGGAAAGAACTCCAACAGATTTGCAGTACTGTCAGATCATGAGGATGTTGACATGGAGTAAAATCAGTACGCTCCCTTAGAATGAGATGACGAAGAGACAGAAAGAACCAGAACCAGTTACCGCCATCTTATCACCTTTAAGATGGACACAACCATATTCTTTTGGAACATCCGGGGTCTCCATCTATGCTGCTGAGTTGACAGCCTCGGTCCTGGCTCTTGAAATGGTCTCTAAATCAAAACTAAACGATTTCCCCGTTTTGTCAGACACACTTTCTGCTTCGGAGGCCATTGCTGGCCGTAATTTCAAGCACCCTCAGCTTCTGGAATTATTCTAACAGTACACCTCTCTGGAATCGATGGATACAACATAGTTTTTTGCTTGGGTTCCCACATGTGGGCATTCGAGGCAATGAGGTGGTTGATCAACTTGCGAAGTGTGCCACAAAGAAAGAATTGAGCAGATTGTCCCTCGCACAGGTCTGAAACCCAAAGCTCAGGCTTAATCCACAGACCTTTAGCAGGAGAATGGAACTCGCAGACGGATAACAAACTCTTCCAAATCCGTCCAATCCTGAAAGAGTTTTTCACCATGTTCCGGAGGCAGCCGTAAAGACGCAACAGTCTTGTGCCGTTTGCATACAGGCCACTCCTTGAACGCCCACTCTTAGCGTTTAAAAAAGGTGGAGAAGCTCCGTGGTGCAGTCCATGTGGTGTACCACTCACAGTGACTGATTTTCTTTTAAAGTGTTGGAACTCGCATGATGTAAGAACTATGCATTTAACAGCAAACTCCATGAAAACCTTGTTCAGATTTGCCCCACCCGATGTGAACTTTGAATTTCTGAAAGAGATCAACATTTTTCATCTGATCTAAGATTCTACAGAAGAAAAATATATATAACACATTTCCGGCGTGTTTTACAAGGCGTTTGTTTAAAGGGTTGTGTGAATTTTTTTCTTTTCCTTTTTTTTTTTTATTTTTTTTTTTTTTTTTTTTTGGTGGTGACGACTTGTGAGTTGACTTCAACATGGTGACAGCCCTGATATGTCTCTTTGCGGTCGGCTGGGCTATAAGCAACCTTACCTTACCTTATCTTTTAAAACGCGAAGAAACTCCATGGTGCATTCCATGTCATTTGTCACTCACAATGAAACTTGTTCTTTTGGAATACTGGGACTTGCATGATGCGAGACAAAACACTTTACAGCAGATTCCATGAAAAAAACGCTGTTTAGAGATGTCCCACCCGATGTGATTTTTGAATTTCTGAAAGAGATCAACATTTTTTCATCTGATCTAAGTTTTTTTATGGAAGAAGATTTTAATGAAACTTCCGAGGTGTTTTTAGAAGGTGTGTTTTGATGAGTTGTGTGGTGTCGTGGGCTATTTTTCTGTCTTTTTTTTTCAAATGATATGACTGACGTTTGACTTCAACACGATGACAGCCCTGATATGGCCCTTTGCGGTCGGCTTGGCTATAAGCCACATTACCTTAGATGACTTGGGAGACAGTGTCTGTAACTACACCACCTCTCTCGAGTTTGATCATGAGATAATGAACGCATGGAAAGGAAATCAAGACAAAACAAAACAACAAAACAAACAAAGAAACGAACAAATACCCCCCCCCCCCCCCCGTCCCCCCACTTCGATCTTTTCCACTGCTAGAGTTACGTACCTTGGGTACCTGATTCACTTCAAATGCCTTGAAGCTAATGGAGCCCGCAGTGGTTGCAGCGGCCATTTCCGGTAACGTGCAGAACTGTTTGCCCGTGGGATGTGCGTTGGAGCGTTCTGAAATGAACAGTACACCAAGGATTTGTTTTGCTTTTGTTACATTCTCCTCCCTACCTTTTCAGTTACGTGCTTTGGA
>JADBJO010007092.1:87500-90000 GCA_016801955.1 Conus betulinus
TGTCTGTCTGTCTGTCTGTCTGCCTGTCTGTCTGTCTGTCTGTCTGTCTCTCTCTCTCTCTCTCACATGGTTCCCGTCCCTCAGGATTGCCTTTCTAGTAACGCCATTGCCCAACATAAAAGTTTCTCCGGGACAGATCAGTAGGTGGGTGGGCTTCTTTTACATTTAAAGTGCAAATCTGAGTGCTGGCATTCGGACGATGATCTGATCCATTCTGACTAGTATGGAACCCTTAAAAAGCCTTTTTTTTAAGAAGAAAATTTAAAGAGGGTACCTAGTGCCTGCCCCCCCCCCCCCCCCCCCCCTCCGCCCCCCTCCCACTCCACAATCACGCTTCACATTTTTTTTTTTTTTGGCCGCCTACGTTGACATATTTCCTGCGAAAGAACTATAAGACGCGCGCTCGCGCGCGCGCGCACGCGCACACACACACACGCACACACACACACACACACACACACACACACACACACACACACACACACACACACACCTCCCCACGCGCGCGTGATAGTTTATCACCTTCTGTCGTATCACTTACGGTGTATATACACGTTAAACCTGATCGCAGCTAACGAATCCATCCCTCCTCCTCCTTTCCTCTTCTTTCCTTGTCACAGATTCTGGACGGGTGACCGTTGTGCGGTTACAACCTTGAAACGTTCGACATTTGCCCCAACCCACCCACTTCCCCTTTCCACGTATACGAAGTAGTTCCGCCTTTGGAGAAAAAAGGATCAGAGAGAGAGAGAGAGAGAGAGAGAGAGAGAGAGAGAGAGAGAGAGAGAGTTTATTCATATATAGGCCAGGGGCTCTTAGGGAGCGCTACATGAAAACAATATAACAGCAACGGAAATGAAAACTTCTAGCTCTCCCACGATGTACAGTATTGTTCTTTTCTTGATACAGCTGTTTGTCTTAGTTTCAACGCTTTACATAAAAACAAGGAAAAATTTTGAACGTTACTGGAGGTTGAAGGCATTGACGAGCACAATTTGAATAAGGAACATTCTCTGCAGTATTTAGGACAAGTAAAAATTACACGAATTGTTTTGAGAGCCGGACAACAAAGAATAAAGTGAACCTCGTTTCCTAGTGAATCTTTATACAGTGGACAAAATTAAGTTATTAAAGGATAAGCATCTGTAATGATGGACGGTTAATTCCGATATACCAAGTCTGAATCTTGTTGTTACATATTTGAAATGTTTATCAATATCAAGCTTTTAAATAAGGTGGAAGATCACGATTACTGCAAAAATGTTTGTAAAGACTAAATCGTTTTGAATGTGATCAGACCACTCCTGCTAGCTGCAATCTATTAATCTCTGACGGAAGATACGGTTGAAATCATCAGCATTACCAACACTTTGGCTGAGCCCAGCAAAACTAAAACCATATTCAAACAGACAGAGCCGTATTTTAGTCACCCAGTTTTCCTTACCTCGGGCATCTAAATCAAACAACATATTGCATGGTTCAAGAGAGGAATTCTGCCGTCATACATCTGCACTAACTTCAACCAATAACGCATGCATCAAACAGCAGAAAGCAAGATGTATCGGGTATCGTTTTGTTTCACCATATAACGAGGTCATTGGGAGGTCGTCTCTCATCGCCCAAGAATTTCTTTAGAGCACATGTATCAACGGATTCGCAGTTTCTCGCAGCTTTGTTCAATCCCCACAGTTTAGAACCATACTGAACAATTGGCTATACTTGCGTGTGTCAAACAATTTTAATAAACAACTCTAAAGAAGTGCTACTGAGGTTATTACCTGTTTCATGATGCAGACTAAAGTGCTTTTTGCCTGACTTGCCAAGTCTTGGCACGCACAAACAAAGCTTAAACGAGTAGAGAAAAAAAGTTCCCAAAGATTTACAAACATTCACAACAGGCATTAAATCGCCATCACACACCCGTCTTTCCCAAACAGATAAATATCCACCCTTACAAAAAAATACTATGCTATTACTTTTAGACATCTTACTTTTTCAGTTAGAGTGTTGTAGCAGCATGCTGTAAATCGTGTAAATGTGTTTGCAGAGCAATTACAGTTTCGGACATTAGAATATCATCAGCAGCTAATAAAAGTATAAACAATTTAAAAGCGTCGAGTGAAAGTGAAGCTTCATGGCTTCCATTGTTAATGACTTCAACCGCTAACTCATTTGTAAACCAGGGGAACGAAATGGGGCTACAAGCATCTCCTTGTTTAAGTCCAGTTGTGCAGTTTATAAAGTCTGTCAGTTTAGCTCCACATCGAACACGAGCTCATACTATGTTAGCCATGCTTCTAAACATCTACAAGTTTTACCATAAATGCGATTTTTTAAGCATAATTGGCCAAAGCAGAGAGAGAAAGGGAGAGAGAGAGAGAGAGAGAGAGAGAGAGAGAGAGAGAGGAGAGAGAGAGAGAGAGAGAGAGAGAGAGAGAGAGAGAGAGAGAGAGAGAGAGATTCATTATCACTGAAAAATAAGGGATTTAATTAAGTCCAA
>JADBJO010007092.1:95000-119729 GCA_016801955.1 Conus betulinus
GTGCTTTTCAATGATTATTTTTTTTTACATACCTACACACATACTCTTATTTACAAGCATACTATAGGGCACCCCCCCCCCCCCCCCCCCAGCCCCTCTATCCTCTCCGTCACGACGTGCCTTAATGCTAACATCACGACGTGTCTTAATCCACCCTAAGACTGATAGCCGTGAGAAGAGATACCATTCCATGCCCCTCTCCGATATAACAAAAACTTGATGTTCAGTTCAAATGAGACGATTAGATTGTAAATGCGGGTGTTGCTCTTGGACGTTTACAATGTAAATTGATGACCTATATATTTGTTTTTAAAAGCTCTAATCTCCGAGTGCAATTCGGTGATTGTTCAATGTCGATCCAGTTCCAGTATGGAATCATGTTCATCTTTAATTAAATCGGGAGAATGGTGCTCGTGCACCCAGCGCTCTGCCCCCCCCCCCCCCCTCTCTCTCTCTCTCTCTCTCTTTCCAAATACAAATACATATTTCCCCTTCATCAGTTCTGCAACCTCTGCATTAATGATAAGAATTGAGCATTTCTGACCGCCATCAATCGTGTCTGCCACCAGGCTGACCTTGATCTATTCCGGAAATAATAATGATAGTCATAATGATAGATATAGTAGTAGGCCTATGAATAACGATAATAATAGTAGGTGGAAAGGAAGATGAATGATCAGTGAGTAAAAAGTTGACAGTACTATTGGAACAGGGAAGACGGGTGGGGGTGGGGGTGGGTTGGGGCAGGAAGGGAACCACATAGGCCTGCCTACACCCACATACTTCTCTCTCTTCTTTTGTTGTTGTTGTTGTGTTGTTGTTGTTGTTGTACATATATGTGAGCATTACAACTTCAATAAGAAACAACAACTACTACTGCTAGTTCTATTACTACTGCTACTACTACTTCTTACCACTGATGGTGATAGGATTGGTGATGATAGAACAATAGTAATTTTGAACATAATGATAATATTAAATGGTCATTGCAACAACGACATTAGTGATCATGATGATGATGATGATGATGCCTTGATAGCAATGGTAATAATGATATGAGGATGATAAGAATGATAGGAATAATGGTAAAATTAAAAGTAATATTCGTAATAATAGTTGGTGGAAAGGATTAGAAATGATCAATGAGTGAAAGGCTAGTACTACTGGAACAGAGAGAAAATTATGATGGTAATAATGATGATGAAGATGGTGATAATAGTAGTAATAATAGTTATAATGACAAATCTAGTGATGTTAGCATTAATAGTAGTAGTTGGAAAGGAATATAAATAATCGAGTGAAAGGCTAATATTACTATTTGAAAAGGGGGAAAAAAGGTGTAGGTGTGTGTGTGTGTGTGTGTGTGTGGGGGGGGGGGGGGGGGGGGGGGACGGCGCGGCACACACACACACACACGCACTTCTTGCACGCACGCGCGCACTTCTTGTATTGAGAGAGGGGGGGCGGGGTTGGGGGGGGCAATGAAATGCCATGCTGCTGGAAAAAAAAAATATCCGTATGCAAAAACGAAACCCCTCTCCTCCTTCTCTTTAACTTTTCCATGATCACGATAATCTTAATGAAAAAAATAAACAATGGTATTCTACAATATGCACATAAAAGACTAAATCTAAAGATGAAGATGTACGTGAAAACATGAAGTTGGGTTGCTAGCTTTTAAAACTGCGGTGACAAAACTGAACAGACGCCCTGTCTTACACCAGCATTATGTTTTCAAAAATGGGCGAAGGTTAAGGAGGGTGGGGAACGTGGTAGTATGGAGGAGAAAGGGTAATGGTATGGGATTTTGCAAACGGATTAAGATAGGCATCCTTCAGTCTCGGAAGACTATGGAGTTGCACTCTAGGTGTCTATTCTGGTACAGCGACGGGTGTGGCTGGCCAGTCCGACGCGGGAATGACAGTCCCTGTGGCAGAGGGCACAGGTGAAGTCTGACGCTGGTCTGTCTGCCTGGGCTGCAGCCTTTCTTCTCATTTTCTTTTCCCCGTGCTGCTGAGCGATTATTGGTCATGTATTTAAATGTACCAATATTTGCAATGCTGGTCCGGAAAGTGGTCACTCTATCTGGGCCCTGTACTGGTACTAATCTAGCATGAAATTATGAAAATAAGAGCTACTTCCTCGTGACCTTGGCTGTGACACGAACGCCACAGACTGGACTGACATGTTATCATAATTATCATATGTCAGATCAGCGCAGCTTTGTCAGCCGTTTGCCCTAATATTCAGACAGAAATAAGCTTATATTTTTTTTACACGAGCGCACTGTTCTTGTGTGATAGTTTCCAACAGGGAAACTGATTTGGAAACAACTAAAAGCCTAGTGTATAATGTGTTTTTTAAAACTACTAAGCGTTTCCATGGTGGCAATGTGAGTTGGCAGATTCGTGACACAGGTTTATAACTCTGTTAGTAAAAGATGCATAAATGACATGAGAGAAAAATGTTGCCAGTTTCAGTGGGTGTCCCCTTGTGTGTGTACACTGTCGCTGAAAGTGAAAAGACTTTGTGTGGCGTTCTTACCATCATGGCCATACAGGCCTCAGACGTTTTAAGTACCACTCAGCTTCCGATGCATTGGCTTGGTAGTTGTTGGAAATTTAATCTCTCCTTGGATGTCAATGTACTCAATCCTAAATTTTGCTTGGTACAGCATTTCTCAGCATTTTTTGTTACGTTTTATATGCTTTCTACGTTTTGGGGCGCATAGGCCTACCACATTTCCGTACTAGACCTAATTAGATCTGCGCACCGATTTGCAAAACATAAGCGTTAAGTTTTTATGTTAAAACTCGATAAAAGTAAACGTATAAAAAAAGAAATGCGTAATCTCCGACAGTGTAAAATCGAACACTGAAATCCTCCCCGACTGGGAATGCCCATTGCCTCAATGAACTGGCGGACTACTAAATTTGAACGGTCACCATCTTACGAAACGCCGTGTGAACAGGGGAAACAACGCTGACTGTCTTCCAAGTGTAGCCCCTTGCAGAAATTGGCCGCACTGGGAAGTGAAGGCAAAGGCTATTCATATTTAACCAAAGACGCTGCATTCATTGTGAGTTTGAACTGCTTCAACTCCTACCAAAGGTAACTTTGACACTTTCTTAAGTTAAATCCGTTTTTGTCAATGGCATAAACGTCTGGCATAATTTTTCAGACTAGATGTAGAGATCACCCCCCCCCCCCTTTTTTTTTTTTTTTTTTAAACTGAGCACTCGCGATTGTTGGTTGGTCATTCTAGCACATAACAGAAAGAGAGGGGGTTTCGTATTATCCTGAAATGTGTGAGGATGTGCCACGTCCTTGCTCGTGTTTGCTTTTGCTATGCCAAGTAAGAACGGGGGGGGGGGGGGGGGGGGGGGGGGGGGTAGGTAATCGGCTGAGGAAGTGTGGATAACTGGATTGGGGTGGTCATTATATTGTTCAGGCTTGTACTCCAAACATGTTACGCAGGAATGTGTCCAAACATTTTTTCTTACTCGATCAAAACATCATTTTCACCACTGTGCAAAAAATACCAAAATCTGACATACGAGGTAAAGCTTTTTTTTTTTTTTTTTTTTGTTAATCAGATTTATCCCCTCTCCCCCTCCAAAAGGAGGAGAAAAGAGAAAAGTTGCAGTGCACTTATGGTATGCGAGTGCAAAACAGGGTCAGGTGTCCACCAACATAAGGGTTACAGCAGGTAATGATAAGTCACAGCAGGTTGAGCGCCAATGGCTGTTGCAACCCACTTATACCCCATTACTTGAATACTGAACCCATTCTGTGTAATGATATGAATACCGAACCCTTTTCTGTGTCATGACTTGAAACTGAACTCATTCTGTCGTAACTTGCATACTGAACCCAGTCTGTGTTATGACTTGCACACTGAACTCATTCTGTGCTATGACTTGCACACTGAACTCATTCTGTGCTATGACTTGCACACTGAACCCATTCTGTGTCATGACTTGCACACTGAACCCATTCTGTGCTATGATTTGCACACTGAACCCATTCTGTGTCATGACTTGCACACTGAACCATTCTGTGTCATGACTTGCACACTGAACCATTCTGTGTCATGACTTGCATACTGAACCATTCTGTGTCATGACTTGCACACTGAACCCATTCTGTGTCATGACTTGCACACTGAACCCATTCTGTGTCATGACTTGCACACTGAACCCATTCTGTGTCATGACTTGCATACTGAACCCACTCTGTGTCATGACTGTTGACTTGCACACTGAACCCATTCTGTGTCATGACTTGCATATAGTGAACCCATTCTGACAATGGCTTTACTTCTGTCTCAAAAATGAAAGGGAGGACAAATTAACATAAGACTTAACAAAACCAAAGTAGGTAGATTTTAATCTGGCATCACCCGATCCATAACCACCCCACCCCACACAAACACATACTGCCTGACTGGAACTAGTTTGTTGTCAGATTAACCCATGGTTAACCCCCCCCCCTCCCCCCCCCCCCCCCCCTACACACACACACACATGCATGCACACTCGCCTTATTGCAAACCCCTCCCCTCGTAGTCCTAGACTGTATCTTGGGTTGGCTCTTATTCAAGCAGAGTTCATACAGGTCTGGAAAAGCCTGGAAATTTGAAGGCCATTTCACAGGTCCTGGAAAAAGTCTGGAAAATCACACTGTGGCCTGGAATAGCCTGCAAATTGAAAAGTCAAGCACAATGAATTTTTTTTTTTTCTTGGCTTGATATTATGCATGGCTGGTTTGATTTTCAGCATCATTTAGTGTTTAAAATGCAAAAAAAAAAAGAAAAAAAAAAAAAGAAAAAGAAAAAAAATTCTGTGTGACCTCAAACGTGACATTTCATGATTGCATATTTTCACTTTTGCCATCAGATTACTTCTGAGTTACTTACTTCCCCAACATCAAGGTCTTATCAACATCATCCGGGTCTTCTGGCCATTTGTGCTACTGCTGTTTGTTTTCAAGGTGGCAAAGTGTTTTTTCAGTGCACTTTGGCTTTATAAAATCACTTTAAGACAATGCATTATGAAGAAAGGCTTGATAGTGGTATTGAAAATGTAGGTCTTGGCCTGGAAAAAGTCTGGATTTTTAGCTGCATTTCCTGTATGAACCCTGTCAAGTTACAGGATGTGCTGATCCAAATGTTGGGCAACTCCCACTCTTCCTGCCCCTTCACACCACCCCTCCCGCTCTCCTGTTACCACAACACTGAACAAATTAAGGCCAGTTTAAAAAAAATTTAAACCAACTTGGGTGATGTGCCCACCTGCCCCCCCCCCCCCCCCCCCCTCCCCCATTGCCCTTCCACGCTGCATCCCTCCTATTCCTTCCCCCCTGCCTTTACATGTCCCACCCTGCCTTACCCTCCCTGACCTTCCAGTCCAAACATTTCCCTCTATCATGTAAACGAAGCATTGAGACAGAAGTCCTCTTTCTCTCATCCCCGACACACTCTCTCAGAAAAGTGGAATATTATGTAGTTATCCTGATCAAAGTCTGCCTGAACTGAAAATAGTGCAGCATGGGAATGACTTTGACCAACAGTGTGGTCTCTCTCATGCTCACTCTGTGTCTGGTCTGAGGTCTGATTACAGATGTCGACCAATGTAGTCTTGTGATTGACTTCATTAAGGCTCTGATTGAAACTGGTTCCAGTGACACCAACTGTCACTTCAACTGGTTCCAGTGACACTGTCATTACAACTGGTTTCAGTGACTTTTTCATTATAACTGGTTCCAGTGACAGCATCTGTCACTTCAACTGGTTTCAGTGACACTGTCATTACAACTGGTTTCAGTGACACTTTCATTATAACTGGTTCCAGTGACAGCATCTGTCACTTCAACTGGTTTCAGTGACACTGTCATTACAACTGGTTTCAGTGACACTTTCATTATAACTGGTTCCAGTGACAGCATCTGTCATTCAACTGGTTTCAGTGACACTGTCATTACAAACTGGTTTCTGTGACACTTTCATTATAACTGGTTCCAGTGACACTGTCTTACAACTGGTTCTCTACGCTAATGTGTAGGTCAGTCAGCCGCTGAGTCGTAGCCACAAGACCCTCTTCTTCAATTGTCTCATCTTTGTTGTTAATTCATTTATCCATCAACTTCAGATCATGTGTAGTGTGGTCTCAAAACTTAGCAGATGTGGTGTAGCGTATATGGACTAGTCCGCACGCAGTGACGCCTCTTTGATGAAACCGAAACTGAAATCTGATTGAAAGTTGGGTCATGTTTAGGTACTGGGGGATCATGTGGATCTGGATCTGGATCTGTAGAGTACGTTGCTGTTCCCACTTATGGCATGAACGCAACAGTGGGAAGAGTGTGCAGCCTAGCACTAGTGGCATGCTGAGAGCCGTGTCTTGAAGCTCTTGACTGTTGCTGTTGTCACCGCCGCCTCATCCAGGTGGTTCCAGTCACGAACTGCATTTATAAAAAAGGAGTTTCTGAACTGCTCAGTCTGAGCTCTGTTGACTTGAAAGGATCTTGAATTATTCCTGACGTGGTTGGAAATGACAATGTTTGCTTAGTTCAGCCGACGTACACGGCTATTTGGATGCCAGCTTGGAAATACAGATCTCCTTAGTTGTTAAATTCTCCTAAGTATGCCATATCTGTTCATAGATTTGTTGCCGTCAGTTCTATTAGATTTTGTTGCCGTCAGTTCTATTGGCAGATTTAGAATTTTTTTTTTCTTCTAAGAGTGCAGAGATGGGATTGTCTATATCTGTGGTAGACTAATGAGTACTTGGATGCAGTACTTACTGAATGCCAGAATAGTGCATCCTCTCCCTCCTCTTTCACCCCTTCTTTCCCATTTCTTGCTGTTTTACCTTCCCGCTTTGTTGGATTTTTTTTTTTCATCTTTTAGCTGCTCAGATGCAGCAGTCTGAAATAAACACACACACACACACACACACACACACACACACACACACACACACACACACACACACACACACACACACACACAGAGATCAGAAGATGGGTATCATGATTTCATGGACAAGTTTCCATCTTTCCTGTGTCTACCGCAAAGGAGGAAGGGAATGGAGAAAGGAGGGGGGGGTGGGGGAAGATGGTGGCAAAGAGAGGGGTGGGGGGTAGCTTTAGCACTGCGCTTGCCATCGGATAAGAAATATCCATGAAGAGAGAGGGACAGGGAGTGCGTACGACAAGTCTCAGTCTCATTATCTTGGCATTCATGGTCTCGATCTGCGCGCCTGTCACAATAATTTGCAATAACGTCAAACATAAGCCCGACAGGCTTGCGGGGGGGGGGGGGGGGGGGGGGGGGGGGGGGGGGGGGGGGGGGGGGGGGGGGGGGGTGGTGAAGGAAGAGGAGGGGAGGGGTGAGCTGTGTGGGGTAACAACTGAGAGTTGACGTAGATTAGTCATCTTTTTTGCCATTCGTGAGACAGAGAGATGGGGGGGGGGGGGGGGGGGGGGGGGGGGGGGGTGGTTTATAGAGGATGGTGTGGCTGTCAATTGTCATGTCACACACACACACACACACATACACCACTGATTTTCCCAGTTCCAAGGAGTTAACTGCTGCCTCTACTTTTTCTAGCAGCTGCTGCCTCAACTTGTTCCAGCAGTTTGGGGAAACTGTCACTGTCTTTTACTGAGGGACATTCAGGACTCCTGGGTCTCCTGTTGTGATGAAGTTGTATAATTCGAGCATCACATACAAATCTTCAGATACATGACTTTCCCATAGCTGATGTCTTATTTCAGGTCTTTGCACTCACCCATGACCCTATCTTTGTGCCAGGTGGTAGCCATAGGGAAATGTGCCGTCAGTACCACACACATACACAAGCACACTGTCTCTCTCTCTCACACACACACACACACACACACACACACACACACACACACACACACACACACACACACACACTCTATCTGAATGAAGACATCTTTGCAGTTTTTTGATCATCTGCTTCATTGTCTGTGTGTGTGTTGTGTATAGGGATGATAATATTATCGAATGCCTCTTAGTTGTGTTTTATGTAGGTGTCTCAAACTGACCACACGGGGACAGGGAGAGGAATTTGTGTGTGTGAGTGTTAGTGACAGAGGCAGTATTGTTTGGGGCATGCATATGTGTGATTCAGTGATAGTTGAATTTAAAATGAATACATTCTGCTAATGAAGAGGTCTCTTAAAGAATATGCTCAGAAAACCACACTGAAGAGCCTGGTAGGTGTTGAACAGTTCTATTTGTAAATGGGGAAACTGACTGATACTTGGGTAGGAGAGTTAAGTGTTCAAGGTGTAGTTTACTTTATGTATAATTCAGGCAGTCATCAGTAGTTCCTAAATCACAGCAGTATATGCTGAATCATTGCAGGTGAGGAAGACTACCCCAGGCGGGGGACCAGCTGAACGGAGGGTTTTCCAGGACATCAGGTGTGACAGCCATTGTTAGACTTGGATCTTCTGCTGGTAAGTAGCATGGTTCCTTTGTGTGTGTGTACACAGTTTTGCTTTTGTTTCAGGTAGTAATTGAATTCAAATTTCAAAAACTGCGTTTGCAGAGTGGACATCCAGGCAGGCCAAGATGTTGCAGTACAAACCTGATGAGGACAGAAGGATGTGGCAAGTGTCTCACAGCAAAATAGTTGTTGTTTTTTTTACAGAGCATTTAGGCTAGGCTAGGCCAGGCCAGTCCAGTCCAGCTTTGAGGTCACATTTCTCACTTGTCATTACATGAAAGAAATGACCAACCTTACTGGGAGAATGACTGTGTGTGTTGAGGGTACATTTCAGAATGCTTTGGTGGTAAAGAATTGATAATAGATTCAACTCCACATTGTTTCAATGGTGGAACTCCATCATGCTTTATTGCAGACTCTGTGAAAACACTGTTCAGAGATATTCTGCCTGACCTGATTTTCATTTCCAGAAAGATTTTTTTTTTTTTTTTTTTAATTGAAAATTCTATATAAGAAATAAGTGAAAGTATTTTAGCATGGTTTAGGAAATCTGTTTTTATCAAAGTTACATGTGTGTTTGTGTTTGGCTTTATTTTCACAGCTTTGTTGAACCTTGACAAGATAGCCCTAATATGGGCCCTCACGGTCGGCTAAGCTGTAAGCAACATGATACACCATCAAAACAGATGAAAAAGTGGAACAGTTAAGGCAGTGGATGTTGGTGAGTATCTCCTAGTGTGTATGTGTGTAAATGTGTAGTAAATATCTTGCAGTGTGCAGTCTTTTCGTGTTCAAGAAAATCTCTGAATTATTAATATATGTGTGTGTGTGTGTGTGTGTGTGTGTGTGTGTGTGTGTGTGTGCGTGTTTTATCTTTGTGTAGGGAATTTACTGATATGGGTCCATTGCGGTCAGCTAGGCTGTAACCAACATGACTTTAATTGTAAGATTTGACTGACCCCAAAATACAGCAGGATTTGGTTTCTTTAGGTATGGCCCTAATGTAATCATTGAAAGGAGCGATAGTTGATGTTGAAAGGAGCGATAGTTGATGTTAACTGTTCAAAGCAAATGGTAATCTTTCTAATCTTGTTCTTGTTGCACAGTGATGATGCAGATTTGTCTATGGTTGATGTTTAGTGCAACATCTTTCGAAAGCTTGATCCAGCCTTGTACAGGAGGGGCATTTCTTCTTCCTATCTTTTGAGCTGGTGCATGTGTGTGTATAGAAAACTTTTAGAATTTGATGGAGCTCTAGATGACATCATGTGTGTTGTGTCATTCACTGTTTTCAGTCATTGCATTCATTCTGTTACAGTCAGCATGCATGTTGATAGTCTTTCACTCAGTATGCATGCGTTTTCCCCAGTTTTGTTATTCACAAAATGTTTGTATTACTGACAGAGGTATTGAAATCACTTGACACAAAGATATTTGGGAACAGACACTAAGCTGTATTTAATCATTTACTGTTCATTAGGATTGTAACAGACTTTTTTTTTTTTTAATCTATAAAACTGTGCATGTCCTAAGTTTTGTGTTCGATGTGCACTGTATTATCATTTTCATATGGCTGCTCAAGGGATAGCTTATGAAACTTCAGCTGGAGTTTTCTTATTTCATTTGTAAAGAGCTGTGCTGGATTTTAGTTCGAAACAAAAGGGATTATTTTCTTATTGTTCTTGCTTTACAGTGATGAAGATCTGCCTTGGGCTGATGTTTTATGCAACGCCTACCCTGTTCTGCCTGATGGAGCTACTTGAAATAAAAGGTAATTTTTTTTCTATTTTACGGTGATGGAGATTTGCCTTCAGCAACTGACTTCATCTCAGCAATGTTTTGTGGACACTGGGTCCAGTGTTAAAAAGATGGAGCGCATCTTCCTTCTACCATCTTGTGAGAAGGGGAAAGCAAGAGGGGGTGAGAGGGGTGTGTGAAAGAGCAGAAAATGTTTAAACTTTGATAGAAGATTCTGACATCAACATAATCATGTATGTTGTTGTTGAAGCACTATAGTGTAGCCAGTTTTTCACTTTGACAGAAGCTGTGGATGAAAATAATTATGTGTGTTTGATTATATCATGAATTGTTTTTGTCGTTCACTGCATTGAGTAATGTGATAGTCTTGTGAACTGTTTGTAGCTGATGCATGCAAAAGTGTCCTTGATTCTGTTGATGTTTCTGGCTGATGCGTGTAGAAGTGTCCCTGATTCCGGTGATAGTCTGAATTGTTTGTGGCTGATGCTTGTAAAAGTGTCCTTGATTCTGGTGATAGTCTGATGAATTGTTTGTGGCTGATGCTTGTAAAAGTGTCCTTGATTCTGGTGATAGTCTTATGAATTGTCTGTGGCTGATGCTTGTAAAAGTGTCCTTGATTCTGGTGATATAGTCTTATGAATTGTTTGTGGCTGATGCATGTAAAAGTGTCCTTGATTCTGTTGATAGTTTTATGAATTATTTCTGGCTGACGCATGTAAAAGTGTCCTTGATTCTGGTGATACTGATAGTCTTATGAATTGTTTGTGGCTGACGCATGTAAAAGTGTCCTTGACTCTGGTGATAGTCTTATGAATTGTTTGTGGCTGATGCATGTAAAAGTGTCCTTGATTCTGTTGATAGTCTATATGAACTGTGTCTGGCTGATGCATGTAAAAGTCGCATTGATTCTGTTGGAGGTTGGCATGTATTTTTATTGTAACTTTGAATAGATGCTTTCAGCCTGCACGCATATTTTTCACGCTACTTCTTTTTTGCTTTTGTTTTGAAAGATACTAATATTACTAACAGTATTGAAACATGGGGCTGTACACAAAGATTTTCTGTTCATTATGATTTATACACTGTATATTTTTGTATGAAAGAAACTGTGCATGTTGAAGCTTTGTGTTTAATGTGTATTGTATTTATCATTATCATATGATTATTCAGAGGATGGCATGTGAGACTTCTGACCAAAAATACAGTCCGGATTTTCTTACTGTAGGTATGGTCCCTAATCGTACTATTTGAAGAGAGCTCTGCTTGATGTTAGCTGTTTAAAACAAAATGAAATCTTTCTCTTCTTTTTTTTTTTCAGTGAAGCTGTTGATCTGCAAATGGATGATTTTTAACGCAAAAGCAAACCTCGTCTGGGAACTTCTGAAAGCTGTATTCAGTTTTTCAAGATGGTAGGTCTGTGTGTGCGTGTGTGTGCGTGCGTGCGCACGCGCGAGTGCACATGTGTGTGTGTGTGTGTGTGTGTGTGTGTGTGTGTGTGTGTGTGTGTGTGTGTGTGTGTGTGTGTGTGTAAAAAAGCTTTAAAACTTTGATGAAAGCTTTGGATGACATCATATGTATTGATTGTGCCATGAATTGTTCACATTCATTGCAAGCATTCTGTTACAGGTTGGCATGCTGTTTGTAATGAGCATTGTCACCAATACTGTTTCTTAATATATGCATGCCTTTCCCAACCTTATTATTGACAAAATGTTTGTTTTTCATACAGCAATATTGAAATTGTTTGGTGTAAAGATATTAACAAACACTGAGCTGTACTCAAAGAATATTACGGACAATTCTTTTTGTGCATGCCCTAAGTTTTGTGTTTGATGTGCTCTGTATTATCATTTATTATACAATTGCTCAAGGGATGGCTTGTTAGAGTTCTGACCAAAGATACAGGTTGGACAAAGATGCAGTTTGGAATTTCTTGCTTTTTGTTTTTTTTTAAAAGAGCTCTGCTTGATGTTAGCTATTTTAAGCAAATGTAATTTTTTTTTCTTGTTTTTGTTTCACAGTGATGATGAAAATCTGCCCACAACTGAACAATGCAGCACCAAGCCTCATCCAAGCAACATTTGTGAAAGCTGGGTCCAGTTTACAAAGAATGGGCATCTCTTCTTTTTACTGCCTTGTGTTTAGGGGTAAGGAGCATGTGTGTGTGTGTGTGTGTGTGTGTGTGTGTGTGTGTGTGTGAAAGAGCAGAAGATGTTTAAAGTTTGATGGAAGATGACATGCGGATCATGTGTTTTATCATAGTACCGTAGTGTAGGAAGTTCATCATTTAGACAGAAGCTGTTAATGATTGTGGTAGCAATTATTTGTGTTGAGTATATCATGATTGTTTTCGTAATTCACTGCATGGTGTGAAGTGAAAGTCACATGAATTGTTTTAGTCACTGCATTAAAAAGTGTCATTCATTCTGTTTCAGAGTGGCATGCATTTTCACTGTAAGCTCTGAAAATGACACTTTCTGCACTGTATGCATGAGTTTTCCCCCGCCGTTTTGTACTTATGCTCTATGTGCATGGGCTTTTCCTCTTATTTGTACTTCCACTCTGTGTGTATATGTTTTTCCCATTTTATGCTTTGACTCTGTGTGTACGTGTTTTTCCCGTTTTGTACTTCCATTCTGTATGTGTTTTTCCCCTGTTTTGTATGTCCATTCTGTGTGTATGTGTTTTTCCCCTGTTTTGTACGTTCAGTCTGTGTGTATGTGTTTTTCCCCTGTTTTGTACGTCCAGTCTGTGTGTATGTGTTTTTCCCCTGTTTTGTACGTCCAGTCTGTGTGTATGTGTGTTTTTTCCCTGTTTTGTACGTCCAGTCTGTGTGTATGTGTGTTTTTCCCCTGTTTCGTTCTGTTCCATATGCATGTGTTTTCCCTCCAGTTGTGTTATTTATAGCATGTTTGTCTCGCTGACAGGATCAAAACACTGCGATGTACATTAGGATTTTGTGTTTGTTAGGAGTATACGGATACTTGTTTTGTATGTGCCTGTCCTTGGTTTTGTGTTAATGCATTGTATTCATCATTTTTATATATATACTATATTGGGTATTTATATAGCGCTTATCCTCGGTCACAGACCAAGCTCTAAGCGCTTTACATAAACACATTACCTCACTCACTCAAGAGATGATGATTGTGAGATGATCTAAGGTGGAGTATGGATTTTCTGTAGATGTGGTCCTGATGTATTTTTTTGAAAAGAACTGTGGTGTTAGCAGTTCAGAACACAGGTTATCTTTTTGTTTTTCCACACAGTGAAGCTGCCTGAGAAGGATGTTTAATGCAGCAGCAGACCTCGCCTGGGCAGCACCATCTGAAAGTTGTATTCAGTTTTTTTTTGTTTTTTTGTTTTTTTGTTGTTGTTTTTTTTTAAAAACAACAGAGCCTTTCTTCCTCCTACTATTTTGTGATTAGGTGTATCTGTCTCTATGTTCGCACGAGAGAGCAGAAAATGTTTTAAGCTTGATGTAAGCGTTGGATGATGCTAAGTTCATGGGTGTTGTCATAGCACAGTAGTGCAGTCAGTTCTTCACTTTAACAGCACCTGTCTGTAACATTCTGGACTCTATAGATACACATTTTAGGTAGAACTAGTCTTTGCCTGTGTATATGCAATGTTTGTGGTTGCACAACAGTTGCTTACATGTATCAGTTTGCTTTTGTACCATGTTTTTCCTTTCCTTTTTCCTTTTTGCTTTTAGAATTTCTGTTGTAGATCTTTGAGCTAGTCTCATAATCAGCATATTTAGTAGATGAATTCAATTTGCAAATCTGAAGCTAGTTTCAGAAAGCAAAAAAAAGCCGGTGTTATGCACTGCTGTACACTGTGTGCTACACAGAGTGAGGCAGCACATTGTGATCAGTGTATAATGCTGATGCCTGTGGGAGAGCTCTGGGTAAATAAAAAATAATAATTATGTGTCGAATATGTCATCAGTTGTCTTTCACTTGCATCCAGTTGTATGATAGTTTGTTCCCCCCACCCCCCCCCACACCCCCCCCACCCCCAGCATACGCAGGACTGGTACTCCTGCAGACACTCCCTATATAGACAGGCAAGGATTAATCCCATCTACCCCAACAAGGGGAGTGGAGTTTTGTGTGTATGACCGTTTTTTTTTATCCTGCCATTAAGGCAGCCATACTCCAGCTTCAGGGAAGGTGCATGCTATGTGTAATGTGTCATCTATACTAACGGCCAAACTGGCTTTCTCTTCTGAAAGTTGGTGATGGGATTTTACGTGTGTGCAAGATGTTATGAGTGCTTTCACGTGGAACCTTGGTTTATGGTCTCATTTGAAGGACTGTATGGGAAATGTAATCAAAAACAGGATTAACTCTGAGGGAAAAATTCCCCGGTACTGAAACGGGTCCAGCGAGAGATTCTAACCCGCAACCCCAGGATCACTAAGATTATGAGTCCAGGGCTCTAAGGATCACTAAAATTACGAGTCCAGCGCGCTCTTCCACTGAGCTATTCCGGCCCCCGTATGATTGTTTAATGAATTTTCAGTCATGGCATAGAGTAGTGCCATTTATTCTGTAACAGGCTGGCATGAAAATTTATAGTAATCACAATGACAGTTTTACTTTTAGTTTCCTCCAATTTTTCTAATTTTCAAATTTTACTAACAACAGTATTGAAATTTTTTAGATTTTGAAGTATTTCGGGGAACAGGCACTGGCATGCACATTACAATTTTATGTTTTAAAGCAAGGTATGCGATATGTTTACCTGAAATAGTGTTTTGTCCTAGGACTAATTGATGCACTTTGTACTATGTGTATTTGATAGATCAAGGTATGGCTTGTGACACTTCTGACTTAAAGATGCAGTATGGATTTTCTTACTCTAATTGAGGCCCAACTCTAAATGAGGCCAAAATGCAATAATTTGCAAAGAGATTGTCAACTATTTCAGATACTAGGGTAATATTTTTCTTCTTGTTGGTTTGCAGTGATGCTGCTGATGTGGATGCTGCAGCTGACCTCATCTGGGCAATGTCCTGAAAGCTGGATCCAGTTCACACACATTCTGATTATGGAAATTTGTAGTGTACTTGTCATTATCATTCTGCGTCTGATGGAAAGTGAAACTCCTGCGTATTGTTGGCTGTATACATGACAGAAAGCAAATGATGTGTGTAGGCGATTATAGTAGGAAAACATTCTGTGTTGAATGATTGATCCAAAGACTCATTTGCTGATTTTAGTGTGAAATTGTGCGATATTCTGTTCAAAATGGACAATAGCTCATGGTAAAAATGCACCATGAATGCAAAGTAAAAGATGAACGCTCTTTTTGAGTCCGTTCGTCTGCATGCTGTGAAGTCATTATGATCATCACTCTCAGATTTTTTTTTTTAATTTTGTTTTTGCTTCCATGATTTATACATATGCATCATCCTGATACAGAACCTCAATGCTTGTTCAAAATATGTTTCTCTCTAAAGTGATTTTCTTCTTTTCAAACATGCTAAAAATCACGCCACCAACGATCACAAATATAGGTTGTAAAGTAAATTAGCAAAAAGGTAAAACCCATATGCTGGCAGGGATCCGTTGCTACCAGTGACAAGCAGAAGGAAAGGAAAAGAGCAGTAGCCGCCATACATGGCATTGTGCTAATGTAAATATCTGTTGAGGTTTTTCATTCTGTAAGATTTGAAGCAAACTTCATATAACTGGAGAACATCAAGCGGGATTAAAAAAGGTTATTCCACAGTCATCATATATTTACTCTGCTTGTTGAAGTTCAGAAACAAATGTGCAAATAATAACTGAAGCGGTTGTGTCGTGCATGAAGAGTTTGTGTTGTAAAGGTAAAAGCAAAAATAAAGATTTTGTGTTGTAAGATAAAAGCAAAAATAAGATCAAGAGCAAAATTATCAGGGTTTGTAATGTGCACGAGTGGGGTTAAACAACATCGTCGTCTGTAGCCTGTTACATTTTCTTTATTCATTGAGTTACTAAGTTCGACCTTTTAGAATTGTTTGGGTTTTTTTGTTTGATTTTTGCTGATGATATTTTACTATCAAGAGCCAGTGGTTGGGTATACAGACAACTAAATAATTTGTACTCCACAGCAAGCAGACTAGAATGAAATATTGTGAATAAGACAAATGTTTGCCGTGTTTCCCTGCAGCAAGCAGACTGAAATAAAATGTTATGAGTAAGACAAATTTTGAATATGAATAAGACAAATACTGTGTGTGTTCCCTGCAGCAAGCAGATAAGAATTAAATGTTAGTTTGAATAAAATGAATCATCATGTGCCTTACAAAGGGGGATACATTGCATGCGCTCAGAAAAAAGGACGAAAAAAAATATTGAATAGTTGTGGCTATTGCATACAATATCTTGGGTATTTATTTGACAGCCACTAGATTTTGATTTTTACTTGTCATTATATATTCATGATGAGTGAAGAAGGCAGTTACTTTTTAAACATTTTGTACAAGTTGGATAGCAATTCCTTCAGTGCTTTTTACAAAAGTTATTTGATTCACAGGAGCAGCCTAGTTTACAATATGAGCAGAAATATGGGCTTTTTGAGAAAAATTCCATAATTGAAACGGTTGGTATTTGTATGCTAGAAGTACGGTTTGAATGACAACACCCTGTGATGGATCTGGTTTACAATGAACTTGTTATGATTTTTTTTTGAAATGTTTGAAATGGTAGTTTCAAATTAACAAGATTGGAATGATTGCAGAATTCCCTGTATTCAGAGGATTATTGACTGTGCAGATGGCAGGACTGGCATAGAGACCTGTTTACCCTTTCCATAACAATTCAGTATTCATGGCACAGGTGTTCAGTAGATACAAAGAAAAATAAATATTGAAACAACATTTTTTCCTTTGTACAAAGTAATGCACCTATAATCCGAGAAGAAAACGGTTCTTACCTATAAGCTTTTAGCAGTCAAGCACCTTTGCATCCTTTGTTTAATTTTTTTTTTTTTTTTTTTATACAGTCGGGTACATTTAAATTGTTCATATATTTGTTGTCAAAATGTTTCAATTCTCTCCTTGATCAGAGGCTGTAAGACTAATGAGCGAAAATAGCTCCTATGTATCCGAGACCCTTATAACTCAAACATGGGCAAAAAATCACCAGTTTCCGAACAAACGCTGTACAGATGAACAATGTTATCCCTCCCAGTAGTCACTCTGAGATCATTGAAAAATTGATTTGCACAGCTGTTTTGTAGTGAAAAATAGCTGTCTCTCTCTCTCTCTCTCTCTCTGTCTGTCTCTCTCTCTCCCCAAAATGCCTGCAGTTGTATTTTGCAATGTTCAACTGCACATCATGGGCTGATGAGGGCTGAATCAAGGCTGATTGACAATGGGCCAAACACTGATCCCTCTCCTCAGTTTGACAAGTTCTACTTCATATTTCACGCTGTGTAGTATTTGCATTAAATTGTACAAATAAACAGGCGTGGGCATGAACATCCGTAAAATAGTAATATATCTGCTCAATATAGAGTCTTCTAATTAATATGTATTTACATATAGACATTTGGTGTGCCTGATATAGCTTGATCCAGATATACTAAACTGAGTAATTTCAGGCTAATTATCAAATTATTGACAAGAATGAAAATACACACTTTGAATTTAGCTATGTAGCTCTATTTATGAAGGGAAACATGATACGTACACTTTTTTTTTTTTGGTAATGTATTTACACTATTTCACTCCTTAAGCATTACTTATCAAATTCTGGATGTGGCACTTATGAAAGCCTCATTCTGACCATTCCTTTTTTTTTCAATTGTACTGTGAGCCTCATGCCCCCCACCTGACTTCCTTCTGCTGTCCTCCTTTCTTTATGGCCATCTTTAAGGCTTTTGTTCATTTTTTTGTTTTGTTTTGTTTGTTTGTTTGTTTTTTTTGGTGGGGGGGGTTATTATTTGGTCTTTGGAGGTTTTTTCTTTGTTTGTTTCTTTTTTCTTTTTTTGTTTTGAGGAGATGGATGGAGGGACTTGAATTCATTGATATTGTGCCCCAAGTCACTCATTCACAACACTGTCAAAATTGTCCATAGGCTTGAAATCAATGAAACTTCGCTAAAAACAAATCAACCAAGGGGAAAAGTTGAAATTATGGTTTCAGCAAAGCGGACGCTGGAAAAACGATACAAGGACAATGCTGACATTTCTCTCATTTTAGTGGCACACAGGGATGATGCCATGAAATGGGAAAATCGAAGAGGTCGGCCTAAAGAAGAGGCTCTGCCCCCCATACCCTCTCCCTCTCCCCAGGCCTCCCCTTCCAACAGTACCCCCCCACCTTTCATCTCCCCGGCCTCGCCTCTACCCCCTACCTATCTTTCACTATCTACCCTCCTGCCACACCCTTCACCCTTCATTCAGCCTTCTTTTAGACCCTTCCCCATCCAGGTGCTTGACCTTCTTCCTCCCTACCTCTGCTCCTAAAAGATTCCTTTATGCACATATCTGTTGGTGACAACTCTTGCCTGGTCTCCTCTTAAAAACCCCCCCGCCCCGTCTCCCCTTCCCTTCCATCATCTGTACAACCTCCCCTTGTATGTGTTACCTGAGATTTACACCGCCCCAATCCTTCCCTTGTACATGCATGATTGCATACATGCATGTGTGTCGTGCGCGCTAACATAATCCCCTTATAACCTACCTTCAACCCCCCCCCCCCCTCCCCCCCAACCTCAAAATTAATATTTTGGTTCCTTCCCCCCAGGTCTCCTTCCCCTACCTACATGCTTGTTCCCCTTTCCCCCCTCTTCCTGACTCTGCTCCACCTCTTTGGGAGGTAGGCATGGTATGTTCAGGTCAGCCTACTTTGAAATAGTACTCTAGCGTGACTGTACTTTAAATATATATTACTGTACTCACTTATATCACACAGTTTGATATTTACAAGAGCAAGACCATAGGTGAGATGATTCGTTTGAAATGTTCGTAGATAAACTTTCCATCTGATATCTGCTACATGTCACTGAAACCCGGTGCTTTCCCCCCCTTCCCTCTCTATGTGTGTGTGGGCGTGCCGAAGTGTATGTGTGGGTGTGTTGTGTGTGTGTGTGTGTGTGTGTTTGTGTGGGGGGGGTATTTGAGGTAGTGTATTTCTGTGTGTTTTTGGGAGGGGGGATTGGTTATTGAGTGTCTACATTGGTGCAACGTTTAAACACTGGTATCACTTTTTGGTTACCTTGTTGGCAATTTGAATTGTTCTCTTTTTGGGGCCTGTGACAACCAGCTGACTTGGCCAGGTGATAAAAGTTAAGGCAGAGTGTTTTAGGATTTGTTTGATTTTTCAGCAGTACCAGCAATGGAAGTACCCAGGAATGCGCCCGATGCTGAAATGATTGGAAAGAAAAGTCTGCATTGTTGTTGCTTTTTCATTGTGGGATTGAGATATATATATATCTCGATATATCTATCCTATATATATATAGATATTATATCATTGTAGTTCATCACATTCAAAATAGATAATTCTTATGATATATAGTCGTGTGTGTTTAGTCCCTGAACGTCACAAAACATTCATTTCATCATATTATTCATTACAACCCTATTGGACAGGCAAACAGAAACCCGTATTTTTCTCTGAAACTGGGTGCGTAGGTCCTGCTATTCATGGCATTATAGAATTATTGATGCCTGTTAGGTAATTATTGCAACAGAGAAAAATGTAACCCAAACTTGTCGACTCAAAGAGTGGGTTCAGTCTCTCCCCATTTGATCCTAAGCACATAAATGATCAAATATTGATGTGCTTCATTTTAATTCCTTGGGTTCTAAGATTTTCCAAAAAGCTGTAGTAAATATGGTTTGAATACTTTGAACAGCAGCGAGCCAGGAAAACATGGCAGCTATTGAAACTTTCTGCCTATACATAGAGCTAGTTTTTTTTCTGCAGCACAGTGTGTGGCGTAGGCTTTGTGGTTTGCTTTTTCTGCCAAGTATTTCTGGAGGTGCTGTGAATGAGCTAGGGTGTGTCTTCTTGCTTGTGAAGCAAAATAAAGGGGAAGAAAGTCCCCCATGTCTCTTCCTCTGCGTCTTCTCTTTTTGACTGGATATTGTCCCTTAATCTGAACCTACCATCATCTGTCTGTCTTCGTGTGCACCCCCCTACTTACTCCACACCATCACTGGAGTTCCTAGAACAAAGTCAGTTGAATGGTCCACAAAAGCAGAAAACAACAACAGGACTTAATCTGAGTCTGTTATGCACAATGTACCACAGAAAACTGCGAATGTGCACCCATATATTGAGCGTTACACACAGACACAGAACAAATGCCTGTATATCTGTGTGTTAATGCCTCTGTATATGCTATATCTAGTGCTCAGTTGTACGTGTGTTTTTAGGGCAATCTTCTGTATGACACAGAGTATTGCATACACACATACATGCCAGGGCAGTTAACCTCAGTTCAGTTCAGATGATTTATTTAATGTCTTTTCAATCGTCAGATTGATATTAGACACTTTGAAAAAAAAAAAAACCAAAACATCCTTATGGACCTGCACAGACTTGCTTTTCATGGGTCACCTGACCGCCCTCGTTTTATTATCTTTCACAAAACTTTCATTATTCAAAATTTCTAGCTGATCGATAGCTCCAGGTGCGTGTTGGCACTGCACTCTCTGACATCCATGGGCAACTTTTTTTTCTTTGAAGTTTCAAGATGTCCAGCCCGGAGCAGAAGTTTCTCCAAGACTGACGTTTACTGATTTTAAAAGTGTATCTCAATTTGACATGGAGTTTCTGATGGGCTTGAGTGTTGTTGGGACCTGAAGGTCTTTGGTATACCCGACGCACTGAGCCACGTTTGCGTTCTTTTGAGATGTATTGGCAATCAGAATTAAACCAGGGTGTTTTTGGGCAGTTGGGGTTTGTCGGAAGACATTGGAATACAGGTTTTAGCACAGGGTTATCACAGTATTGGTTAGATTCTGCAGGGTCTGGACTCTGAAGAATGTCAATTTTCCTGGAGTTCGTTCCTTTGAAATATTGGCTGCAAAAAAAATATTCCATTTTGCCTTCTTATAATTAAGATGTTTGCAAAGACCAGGCAGTTTTCATTTTAGATAGCGGGGTCTTATAAGAACAGGGAAATGGTCCACTTCCATGCAGATCATCATGGACAGACCACTTGTAGTCCAGGACCAGCGAGGGGTCACAAATCGACGAATCTAAACACGAAAGTGAACCTATGGAAGAGTGGAGGTAAGTTGGAAAGCTCCATCGTTCAGGACAACACAAATCAAAGTACTGAAAGGACATCTTCAAGAAGCCCTGAGTCTGGAGGACATCTTTCACTACCCCAAAAGACCTGTGATCCTTGAACTCACCCAACCAGCCAAAAAGAGGAAGTTCTTGTGTCAGACTTAAGTCCTGACAACCAACCGGGACAGAAGGTGGCAGATATAGTGTGAGCAAATTGTAACAGTTTTGTGGAGAGTGACTCTTGCAGCTACCGCCTGAAGGGAGGGTAGTCAGCAGCGCCAAGCGACAGGACTAAACAGCAAAGTTTTATGTATAAGAAGGGCAACCTCCGCCCGACAGTCCCCAATGTGGATGGTTGTGCAGGTTTGGAAAGAAGAATATTCAAGGCCAGAAAGAGTGAAAGGTCTTCATGCTTTGAATGTTGTGTTTTCGTGAAGAGCTATGACGTAAGGTTTTTAAAACGTGCTTGGACACAGAAGCTGCAGCTCTTCGAAATTTGAATGTAAGCCACGGATATTCCAATGGATTATTTTACTGTCCATGGTGCAGAGGAACGAGTAGTGAGAGAGAAATCAGGTCATCTGGAGTCATCGTCTGCATACCAGTTGGAGCAAATTTTTATAGCAAGTTTTGGGACTGGACAGTTTTGGTCTTCAGACCTGCTGGCAGGACCTGCCCACGGTGGTGAAGAAGGCCTGGATTTTGAGATGATGTAGGGAGGAGTTTCTTTCTCATCTCCACAATCTCCACACTCGGTTGAAACTCCCTTGCCCGCAGGCACAGGGCCACTGCTCACAGAAGTTCGAGGCGGGATGGCTGGCGTTTTAATCTGCCCAGCAGCAGGAGTAGACTGCTGGGCAGTCTGAGGGGGTTGGGATTTTTTTTTGCCTCCACCAGGGGCACCCACTTTGGGTTGGGAGGTGGTGGATTTGCTTCCCACCAGAGTTTAACATTCTACCTTGCAACGTTTTGGTGGTGAAAATAAATTCATCAGTCTGGCAGCAGACTGAAATGGTTGAAACTTTCTTTATAGCCGAAGCATATGAAGACACTGTTGACTCTGACTACCAACAACCTGTTTGCGTGCTTCAGAAAAAAAACGAGTTTTTTTTTTTTCGTTTTAACTTTTTGGAATGGTGGACTCCTGGATCCAAACAGGGCAGTTGCATGAAGAGGAGGGGTGGTCGCCACCGCAGTTTGCACAATGAGCCGGATCTTTACACGGCCCATCATGGGTTGCCTTGCAACAAACACCACACACCTCCTCCCCAGAACAGCGATCTCTGACGTGTCCAAACTTCTGGCATTTGAAACATCGCATTGGAGACGGAACAATACAGTTGCACACGGACATTCAAGTATCCTACTTTAATGACCGGAGGTAACAAAAGGTTGCAGAATGTCAGAAAGAGGGTGTTGGTGGGCACTCTTTCTGCACCTTTTCTAACTGTCACCCTATGCACCTCTGTCACATCCTGGGATGCAAGTTCCGCCTTGATCTCTGCCTCTGAGACACCTCTAAGATCTGGGCATCGAATGACCCCCCTTAAGGAATTCAGCTGTTTATGGGGAGTCACCCGGATCTCTCTGTCTACCAGCTTTGTAGCTTTCAGCAGCAGCTGCTCTGATTGTTTCTTATTCTTGCACTGATAAGAAAGGTACCATTTCGGAGTTGTTTTATGGACTGTGGGTCTCCTGCAATACCTTGGAAGCCCTTCTGTATTGCAAACGGGCTTAGTGCAGAAATTGTGTTTGTCCTGCTCCGTACTTTCCATTATCAGCCAAGAGGACCAAAATCCTGATATCTTTCTTGTTTTCTGTATCAGAATCTGAGTCCGCATCAGACTCCTGTGACAGCCTTCATTGAAATTAAATTCACTTTTCTTTTTTTTTTTTTTTGGGGGGGAGGTTTGTTTGGTGAAGAAGCCATATTTACAAGTGTGAAATTTCATCTCTCTCCCTTACCCACCCACCATGGAGTCCAACTAAGGGGCCAGGGCCAAGAAGTCATTGTCTTGACCCCTTCCAGGCTTCAGGAGAGATATACAACAGACAGAAACCTACCAACCCTATCCCCCCTGATCATGCCCAACTCCCGGGAAACAGAGAGCTGAGCACTGCAGGGTTTACCTTGGCCAGCCGGAGAACTGCCTGTCTTGACCCAGCCCCATGAAGGGGGAGCCGATTAATACACCCGGGCCAGAGTTGTACCTCCTGTCTAGGAGAGGTCCGAGCCAAAGTGATGTGTTGAGGGCACTGGCCCTCTCAATCACCAGGATCTCATTCCCCTCCAATCACAGGTCGCACCGCACGGCAAATGCGGCGGATCTTTAAGAAGACCACAGAGAGAAAAAAGTGTGGAAAAAGAAGACTTTGAAGGGGAGACGAAGATAGAAAAAGCCAAATAAGAAAGGCAGAAGATAAAAAAGAAAAAAGAAGGCGGGTTACTATTAGTCAGGATCCTCACCCTTAGCCTATCGGGACATGGGAGGCCCTACCAGGGGCATCACACTCCTTACCACGTTTGTGCTTAGGCCAAAAAAACGCATACAGAAGTAGGGTTTGGGGGAGGACCACAGGAACTTCCGGGTGGAGCGGGAGGGAGGAAGCAATTTTGGATGAAGGGGGACCCTGCAAAAAAGTGTTTCACGGGGAACGCCTATTCCCTCCCGGCCCTACTGGGCCGGACTTCATTGAAGAAAAAAGCAACGGGCCAAGAGGAGGGTGCATGGTGTGAGGTAAATGCTGCCAAGTCCTGTTTGTCTCCCTGCGGCTTTCCCCCGACACCAAGAAAATGACAAGACCAAGAGACGGACGGAAAAACAGTTGTCGAGGAGGGGATGGAAAGCACTGGTTTGGTCAGTTTCTATGGAGGCACTCCGCGAAAAGAACAGTGAAAAAGGAACGCATGCCAATTCCTCCGGGAGAAGAAATAGGGAAGAAGGGCTCTTAGGGGGGCTAGAGAAATGAAGTGGGACCCCAGTTAGTTCCAGTTAGTAGGGCCATACAGAGGTATTGGGGGCAGTAGGGGTCGGCTCAGTTCTTCAGAGTTGGAAAAGGGCCGGAGGCGGCTGAGGGGACAGGAAAAACATATAGCTTGGGGAGGGCGCGAGAGGGCCCAGAAGCGAAAGGGAGGAGACCGAAGATGAGAGCAGAGGACAGCAATGAAGGGGATGTGGGCATGGGTTCGGTATTGTTGGTTACCCTGGTGGTAGGAAGCCAGGCCACTCTCCTCGATTCAAAGGGAAC
>JADBJO010007093.1:10179-12679 GCA_016801955.1 Conus betulinus
AACCCTGCGGTATTAGGTTAATTTGACCCCGGACACAATGGAACAGCGATCGCTCTGGAAATTAGAACAGGGGAAGAAAGGTTGCAAGATCGAACCTCTACCCCCCCACCAACCACCAACTCCGCCAGGCCCAACAGCTCCCGCTTCTACGCGCAACAACACTCCCCAACTCCACCAAATCCCCCACGAAACACCCTCCACCACACCAACCTCACGACCCTTTTTTGCCCCTCTTTCACATTTCTCGTTTGTTCTTAAAAACACACCACATCCAAAACCCACCAAATCGTTTCCCCTCAGAGCTTTCTCATCCCAACTCACTCCCATCCCCACCCCCCCTACCAATCACGAGATCCCAAACACCATGCATCCATGAGTGGAGGAGGGGGGGGGGGGGGGGGGGGGGGTGTTGCAGGATAGGCTCTATCTCTCTATGACTTTCTGTCTCTCTCTCTTCTCTCTCTCCATCTCCTCTGTCTCTCTGTCTATGTCTTCTCTCTCTCTTTCTTTGTCTCTCTCTGTCTCTTCTCTCCTCTCTCTCTCTCTCTCTCTCTGTCTCTCTCTCTCTCTCCTCTCGTCTGTTTTCTTTGTCTGTCTGTCTCTGCGTGTTCTCTCTCTGTTCCCTCTGTCTGTCTGTCTGTCTGGCTGTCTGTCTCTCTGTTCCTAAACTCAGGCTACTAGGACTATCCACTGACAATAACAGCGGGCAACAGCGGGCAGCAGCGTCATTACATGACAAAGGAAAAAAAAAAAAGAGCTACACGACTAGGGAGGGGAGGTTATTCTTGTAGTGCCCTAAATTGGGTTGATAAAGTCTGACCTTTATTACCCTGCTCTTCCCTCCCCCCCCCCCCCCACCCCCCCCACACCCCCCCCGCTCTCTCCTCCCCGTCCCCCCCCTACCCCCCCTTCGCCCAAAAACCCACTACCCTTCACCCTTCCACCATCTCTCCTTCGCTCTCTCTGTACCTCTGTGTCTGTCTGTCCTGTCTGTCCCTTCTCTGTCTCTCTCTCCCCCCCCCCCCCCCCCCCCCCCCCCCCCCCTCTCTCCCTCTTCTCTAACTTAAGGTGTTTAGCATCCAGTAAAATCTATCCTTACATTTATTGCAAACTGATGGATTCGAAAGAGATGCATTTCACATTTGATAAAAAAGCAAAATCCATAAGCTTTTGTACTTGCTGCAGCTCTGCTACCGTAACCACCCTGGTCACCGGGAGACTATGAACCGCACGACCTCAAATGGGGTACGTCATAGAAATCTGAATTAAGAGACACAAAGCGCATCCCGACTTGGCCATCTCGCTCTCTCTCTCTCCTCTCTCTCTCTCTCTCTCTCTCTCTCTCTCTCTCTCTCTGCCTCTCTGTCTCTCTGTCGTGTGTGTGTGCGGGTGTGTGTTTGTTTGTTTGTTGTGTGTGTGTGTGTGTGTGTGTGTGTGTGTGTGTGTGTGTGTGCGCGCGCGCGCGCGCGCGCGTATATATATATATATAATATATATATATATATATTATATATATATATGTGTGTGTGGTGTGGTGTGTGTGTGTGTGTGTGTGTGTGTGTGTGTGTTGTGTGTGTGCGTGCGTGTGTTGTGATGTCTGTGTGCGCGCGTATGCGCGCGAGTGTGTGTGCGCGTTTGTGTGTGTATATGTATGTGTGTGTGTGTGTGTGTGTGTGTGTGTGTGTGTGTGTGTGTGTGTGCGCGCGCGCGCGCGCGCGCTCATGAATGTTTATATATAGGAGCAAGCAAGTGCGCAATCACGTGTGCGTTTAACATGCCCTAGTATGTGTATGTGTGTGTTGAGGAAAGACCCTAAAGCCAACACTCGGGGCGGGGAATTTGATGTACGTGTGAGATATGGAGAACAGGAGTGGGGGGGGGGGGGGGGGGGGGGGGGGGGGAGATGGGCGCGGGGGAGCGGATAAGGGGGATGGTGGTGGTATGGACGGTGCTGAGGATGAAGCAGAAGGGGAGGGTCAACCCATTTCCCGATCCCGGGGACCCAGGGGTCGTGGTTGGGGGCTGACCGCCATTTGTCATGGTGGCGCCCTCGCGGTCTGTCTCTCTTCGCTATGATTGTCTCGCTTGGCATTGGCCAAGAATCGCGATCTCTTTTCTTTCCTTGTTCTTGTTCTTCTTCTACTCTCTTCCTTCCCTGTCTCTTTCCAGTGGATAGACAGATATGCAGAGCGAGAGCCAAAGCGAGAGAGAGCGAGCGAGCGAACGAGCGAGCGAGCGAGAGAGTGGGTGGGCGGGTGGGTGGGAGGGGGGGGGGGGAGTGCCTGCTCACGTACGTGCGTGTACATGTGTGTGTGTGTGTGTTTGTGTGTGTGTGTGTGTGTGTGTGTGTGTGTGAACGTGGGAGGAAAAATCGGTGGTGAGAGACAAAAAAGTCTGAGTGAGCTATACAGGTGCCGTGTTAGTTGTAAAGCGAAGAAGATTACGTGTGACCAGACCCACGTCCTTGGCAAATCAGTATGACCTTCTTCAGTCAGGACGA
>JADBJO010007093.1:17679-22679 GCA_016801955.1 Conus betulinus
GTTCTATGCCACACCAACGTTTTTCTTTTCGGTTTTAGAAAAGAAAGAAAGAAGGATTTTAAAAAAAAATCTATAAAAGCAAGCGACTGAAAAGAAAAAAGCGAGAACAAACAGCTACTACAAAAAAAAAAAAAAAAAAAAAAAAAAAAAGAGACAGGATTTCGTATTTCCTTATCTACCCTTCCCGTCTTTTCTATCAGCCTTACTCAACTTTTCCTCGCCTTTTATCTCTAGAAAATCCCTCCCCTGTTGTCTACATCCCCATTCCAGCTGCCACACAGCCTACACACCCACCCACCACCCCATCCCCCATCCTTCGCATTTCCACCGCTCCCATCTCCTCTTTCCTCTTTTTCAATTTTTTCCGCTCTCGCCACCAGTCGACCTACGCCGCATCCTTGCTTGCTATCCTCCCCCCACCTCTCTCTCTCTCTCTCTCTCTCTCTCTCTCTCTCTCTCTCTCTCTCTCTCTCTCTCCATGTTTTGTTTTTCTTCTCCAAACTTTCCCCTCTGGAAGCAAACTGCTGCTGACAGATGAATCTTCCGTGTCTGGCACGTGCGGCGGGGTGGAACCCAGAACTCTTTAAAAACCTTCACGACATCAGTTCATGTCCATCACCCAACTGTCAAACCTTTGGCCCGTCACTGCGCCAGACTGTGTTCGCTACCGAGTGTCACCCCCTTTTTGAACCTTTACTATATCACCAACTGTCACCCCCTTTTTGAAACTTTACTATACTGTCAGTCTATGTGTATATCACCAACTGTCACCCCCTTTTTGAACCTTTACTATACTGTCAGTATATGTGTATATCACCAACTGTCACCCCGTTTTTGAAACCTTCACTACTGTCAGTTTATGGGTATTACCAACTGTCACCCCCTTTTTTGAACCTTCACTACTGTCAGTTTATGGGTATTATTACCAACTGTCACCCCCTTTTTGAACCTTCACTACTGTCAGTTTATGGGTATTACCAACTGTCATTCCTTTTTTAACCTTCACTGCCGTCAGTTTATGGGTATGACCAACTGTCACCCCCTTTTTGAACCTTCACCACTGTCAGTTTATGGGTATCACCAACTGTCACCCCCTTTTTGAACCTTCACAACTGTCAGTTTATGGGTATTACCAACTGTCACTCCTTTTTGAACCTTCACTACTGTCAGTTTATGGGCATTACCAACTGTCACCCCCTTTTTGAACCTTCACCACTGTCAATTTATGGGCATTACCAACTGTCACCCCCTTTTTGAACCTTCACCACTGTCAGTTTATGGGCATTACCAACTGTGACTCCCTTTTGGACCTTCACTGCTGTCAGTCTATGTATATCACAACAGTCAATCTCTTTGAATCAACATTACGTCATTCTATGTATATCACCAACGGTCACCCCCTTTGAACCACTATTACATCATTCTGTGTATATCACTAACTGTCACCCCCTTTCAATCTACATTACGTCATTCTATGTATATCACTAACTGTCATCCCCCTTTGAATCTACATGACGTCATTCTATATATACCACTAACTGTCATCCCCTTTGAATCTACATGACGTCATTCTATGCATATCACTGTCACCCCCTTTCAATCTACATGACGTCATTCTATGCATATCACTAACTGTCACCCCCCTTTGAATCTACATGACGTCATTCTATATATACCACTAACTGTCATCCCCTTTGAATCTACATGACGTCATTCTATGCATATCACTGTCACCCCCTTCAATCTACATGACGTCATTCTATGCATATCACTAACTGTCACCCCCCTTTGAATCTACATGACGTCATTCTATATATATCAGCAATCTGAAACGTCACTACGTCAGTCTCTTCACGTCAAGACTGTCCGCTCCATTGACCATACAGGAGATCAGTCCGTGGACAACCACTTTCATCCCCTTTGATATACCGTCACTGTATCAGTCTTTGTTCAACAGTAACTGCTGCAAGCCAAGTTGACAACGGACGGTAGGTAAATCTCTCTCTCTCTCTCTCTCTCTCTCTCTCTCTCTCTCTCTCTCTCTCTCTGCCTGCCTTCCTATCTGTCTGTCTGTCTATCTGTCTGTCTGTCTGTCTGTCTGTCTGTCTCTCTCTCTCTCTCTCTCTCTCTCTCTCTCTCTGCCTGCCTATCTGCCTGCCTTCTATCTGTCTGTCTGTCTGTCTGTCTGTCTGTCTCTCTCTCTCTCTCTCTCTCTCTCTCTCTCTCTCTGCCTGCCTGCCTGCCTACCTGCCTGCCTGTCTGCCTGCCTCCCATCTGTCTGTCTGTCTGTCTATCTATCTGTCTGTCTGCTTCTCTCTCTCTCTCTCTCTCTCTCTCTCTCTCTCTCTCTCTCCTCCCTCCCTTTCTCTCTTCTTCTTCTTCTTCTTCTCTTTTTTAATGGAAAAACAGACAGACAAACAGACAGAGAGAAAGAAAGACAGAGACAGAGACAGGCAGATACAGACAAACAAACAGACGAAAACAAACAAACAGACCGACAGACAAAGGAAAGCATGCAGTGCCAACTGAGAACTTGCTCCAGAGAAGACACAAAAAGAAAGAAAGGAAAGAAAAGAAAAAGGCGGAGGATGGTAGTAAGGCGACGACAAGGAGGGAAGCGTGTATGAGGTCAGGAAAGGTTGGTGTGTGTGTGTGTGGGGAGGGGGGGTGGGGGGTGGGGGGGTGGGGGGGTAGGGGAATAGGGGTTGGAGGACAGGATAGGGTTAGAAGGGTAGGGGGTAGGGGGTGGGTGGGGGTAGTGGAGGAAGGGGGTGGGGAGGGGAGGGTGTCAATCCATCACTGACCCTACTGGCCCAAAGAAATGATTGTGGCTGACCGCCCCGTGATTGGCCACAGCGGTCTGCCCCCCGGCTCTGCCGAACTGACCTCATCTTCTTCATCAGCACAATTATCACCTCATCCCCTCCCACCCACCCCCCACCCCCCCACCACCCCCCACCCTCACCACACTTTCCTTCTTCTCCTTTCGTCTCCCAACACACACTAGAGTTCCCTTCTCTCCCCGCCCCTCCTCTACTACTCTCCTCCCCCGCCTGTCCCCCTCGCCCACATCCGCCTCCAGCACACACACACACACACACACACACACACACACACACACACACACACACACACACACACACACAAGACTATAGAAAGAGCGATCGACAGGGCGAGAGAGAGAGAGAGAGAGAGAGAGAGAGAGAGGAGAGAGAGAGAGAGAGAGAGAGAGAGAGAGAGAGAGAGAGAGAGAGAGAGACAGAGAGACATAGAGAGAGAGAGAGAGAGACGACAGACAGACAGAGAGAGACAGGACAGACAGACAGACAGCAGAGAGACAGACAGACGGAGAGGGAGAGAGAGAGAGAGAGAGAGAGAGAGAGAGAGAGAGACAGACAGACAGACAGAGAGAGACAGAGAAAAAAGAGAGAGAGACTGATAAGCAGACAGACAGACAGATAGACAGACAGACAAACAGACAGACAGAGAGAGAGAGAAAAACAGACAGACAGACAGACAGACAGACAAAATCGGCAGACAGACAGAGACCAGACCAGACTAGACGACACACATTTTCATTTAAACATGGTAATAAGATAAACATGATTTGCTTATCTATTCTTCCATTTTGCCTGAGGATAATAAAAATACATAATCAGATAAAATGTCAAGGGAGAGAGAGAGAGACAGAAAGAAAGTGGAGGGAGGGGGGGGGGGGGGGAGAGAGAGAGAGAGAGAGAGAGGGAGGGAGGGAGAGAAAGACAGACAGACAGACAGGCAGGCAGGCAGACAGAAAACAGTCAGACAGACAGACAACTTGTGTGTAACAATGCCAAGATCGACAAATTCAATCTGGTACAGAATATACTTACCGTAGCAGTCGCTCAGACGGAAAGGTCAAACCTACCGCAACCCAGTCGTCTTCAACACCAAGTCAATCTTGACTGCGGTTAGTCTATGAAGAACTGTACGCCCTGTTGCCGACATACCTTTGTGGCGAGAAAAAACGCCGTCGGTCCTTCTACCAATCAGATAATGTTACTATTATTGGCGCAAAGGGAGAGAAGTAATGGGCGGTTCACGGTTAGAAAGTCTGCCCTATAGCCATATATATATATATATATATATAGATATATATATATATACAAGAATTTGAACAAGAATTTACAATTATCATATTGTATGAAAGTGAGTTTTAAAAGGAAAGAAGCTAATCAGAAATCAGACTGTTTTAAACGTTGTCTGGGTTTGTTTGTTTGTTTGTTTGTTTGTTCGCCTCTGTGTATACAATTTACAAATGTTAACATCGTAATTCAGTCGAGTTACCTGACCTGACAAATTTGACAACTTGACAACTTTGTTGTAATTGGTGGAACAGCCGTTGAAATTCACCTGTGGCTTGGATTCAGCTTTCCCCCTCCTGGATCTCCATCCTCGCCACCCCCCCCCCCCCCACACACACACACACACATACCCGCCCTTACAGGACGCGATCAACAACATGTACACAGACCAGACATAGCCGATCGTCGCCGCTTAGGCATACAAGTGTGTTTGAAAAAAAAAAATGGCTGTTTAATCAAGAAAACAGGACTATGCTGCTATCCCTGAACATCATAGCTGCCTTTCTTGAGCTAATAACTGTTTACCAGGATCAACACTGTGTGTGTATGTGTGTGTGTGTGTGTGTGTGTGTGTGTGTGTGTGTGTGTGTGTGTGTGTGTGTGAATCTATTTTCACGAGAACATTAATTATTATCAGTGTTATCCCTATGTGTCATAACTGTTTCCTTTATCATCACGGGGAAAGAAACAGTTATTATCCGTAGAGAAAACGACAAGAATAAGAAAACCAGTTGTGGTCCACGCGATCATAGCTGTTTTCCAGGGTTTTTTTTTGTCGCGAAATGAGCGATCATGGTTATTTTCTCTACTAACCACGTTTTCTCAGCAATGATACTGGTTTTCATTAGGAAAACGAGAATAGTTATTATCCCACAG
>JADBJO010007093.1:30179-32679 GCA_016801955.1 Conus betulinus
GAAAAGATGAGCCGTACCAGTATCTTGGATTTCAAACAAATCTGGCTGGAACTTCTGAGAAAGAGCAACTAGCACAGGCGAGAGCGAGGAATTCGAAAGAGAACGCTAGAAAAAATTTCGCTTTCACCTTTACCATTGTGCAAGAAAAATTGATGCTGTAAACGTCATGGCTTCTTCAAAATTGAGCTTTTATTACAGCAATTCAAAATTCACAAAAAAAACTTCTGAAGACTCTGGAAGATAAGATAGTTGATTTTGTTCGCATTCATCTCAAGCTAAATTCTTCTACCAATCGAGCGCACATGTTCCTTTCCCGAAAAAAAGGCGGCCTGGTCTGTTGAAACCAAGTACCATGTACTACGCCAAACGCATCTCATTCCTGATCTCTGTTCTCAACAGTGATGACCAACATGTCAGAATGGTAGCGCGCAACAGTTTCCATCTCCACATGGAAAAGAGAAAAGTGCCTCACGCAGATCCAGACGACAGCAATTTTGGAGGATATGCCACAGACTCCGAAGGGAAGTTAAGGAAAGGCAGTAGGTCAACTGGTCACGGTCTTCCTTCGTTGAGCTCCATGAGCTGTGTGTGCGACTGGATCTAAGGCTGGAATTCGATGAAAACAGCGACAGTTTCGGAGTAGTACTCCCAGCTTCTGAGGATGGAGTAGTTCAAATGCGCTACAGTATTCTAAACAATTGTACAGCGCAATCAAAAGAATGCAAATGGACAAGGATACGCACCATTTTCAGCAGCTGCAACAACAAGGGGAGAATCATCCGGGTTGCAATTCCGGATGCGGCAATGACCCACTCCATAGGACACACCTCACCAACACCACGTCAATGACCAAATAACCAGGTTCATCAGCAAGGAAGACACGACAGATGCGTTGAGATCATCAGAAAAGGAGCTACAGAAATGCATTGCGACGGATTTTGTGGATGTTTTTCAAAATAGGCCTGTCTCTATAAACGGTGTTGAAGATCTGCCAAGGCTGAAACCTGATCTATGCTTCATCGACCATCGAAACTCGGTGGCATTCGTCATCGAGGTTTCAAACCCATTTGACGCATTCATACAAACATGCTATGAGGGCAAATTTCAAAAGTACATGCCTCTTTGCTATGCTCTTAGTGATGCCGGATTTAGCACGAAAGTGGTTGTTCTTGTAATAGGTTCACTAGGCATAGTTCATAAAAGAGTGGTTTCAGGACTTTCAATGTTAGGACTCCCCATAACAAAATGTAAACAACTCGCAAAATACTTGAGCATGTCTGTCATGATTGGGTCTAGGCGTGTTTGGTCAAGGCGGAATCACCTCATGAACCAGCATTGAAACTGACAGATGTTGACTTTCAAACTGTGCCTTTAAATAGTATCAGCTGACTAAAGCACTGACAGACAAAGATCTGGAGCCAGCCGGAGAGAGAAAGGACGTGGGGAGAGAGAGAGAGAGAGAGAGGGGGGGGGGGGGAGAGAGAGAGAGGAGAGAGAGAGAGAGAGAGAGAGAGAGAGAGAGAGAGAGAGAGAGAGAGAGAGAGAGAGAGAATGTGAAAGATACGTTTATTGATGCGCCTGCAATCTGGACTACTGTGCATTGCACGTTTATGTATGTATGCGTGTATGTGCGTTTGTGTGTGTGTGTGTGTGTGTGTGTGTGTGTGTGTGTGTGTGTGTGTGTGTGTGTGTGTGTGTGTCGGTATCGGCATAACATGACAGGCACTAATGTTGTCATAAACATTGAAAAACGTTCCCATGTCACCTCTCATAATTGCATTCTTCAAATCTTCTCTCTCTCTCTCTCTCTCTCTCTCTCTCTCTCTCTCTCTCTCTCTCTCTCTCTCTCTCTCTCCGTTGTATCAATCCAACTGTTGGCAACCAGGCAAGGGAAACTACTCCCGATTGATTACTTTATTTACCATGTGCTTCCCGGATCCTGAATTGCAATTAGCCCAAAAACATAAAAAAATAAATCATTCGTATGCATACTCTCTCTCTCTCTCTCTCTCTCTCTCTCTCTCTCTCTCTCTCTCTCTCTCTCTCTCTCTCTCTCTCTCTCTCTCATGCCTTATAAATTCGTTCAAAACAGCTTTGGTAAGAACCGAAGAATAACCAGCAGATATGAACATTATATATGACATGAACATTCACGGACCACATAGGATCAAAAAGAGAACATTTAAGGTTAGTTAGCCCGTTTGTATGTTCATACACACACACACAACACCACACACACACACACACAACACACACACACACACACACACACACCCCCCACACAAACACACAACACAGAGAGAGAGAGAGAGAGAGAGAGAGAGACAGACAGACAGACAGACAGACAGACTGACAGAGACGGAGAGAAAGAGACAAGAGAGAGAGAGAGAGAGAGAGAGAGTCAAAGAGACAGAGATAGAAAAAGAGACAGACAGACAAAGAGACAGACAGACAGACAAAGAGACAGACAGACAGAGAGAGTCACCCCTAGCAGACAGAT
>JADBJO010007093.1:52679-53928 GCA_016801955.1 Conus betulinus
GGGCGAAAGAGAGAGAGAGATTGGTTGCAGACGAGAGAGAGAGAAGAGAGAGATATAGAGAAAGAGAGCGTGGTGTCGGGAAGGGTTACAATATAATAATCAAAGCTAATAATAATAAATAATAATATAAAAAATAATAACGACCAAAGAAGAATAATAAGAAAACTAAAACAAAAAATAAAAACATAATAAAACCATTGAGGAGTAATTATTAATCATGATTCTGATTATGAATTGTTGCACATATAGGATTAGAATGATGAGGATTGAACATTATTATTAGTAGGCCGGTATTTGACTTTATTAGGATATTATGATTAGGAGATTAGGATGAGGAGGAATCTGTCTGATGTAGAAGGGAACGAGAGATTTGTCGGATGAAATTCGACACATGTTTCTTATTGACCTTCGGGCCAGCACCACCCCATCAATACAATCAACCTTTTTTCTGATCACTGCTCTCTACCAATCTATAGGAGATATAGAGAGCTAGAGATATAGATAGGAGATCCTAGATAGAGATTTATATTACAGACCCTACCTATACAATGATACAGACATATATATCTCTAAGTCAGAGAACAGACCAACACAACAGGCGACACAGAGGATAAGAAACAAGGAGAGACAGAGACAGAGAGACATGAGTGAGACAGACAGAGACAGATTCAGAGGGTATAGACACAGAGACAGAGAGAGAGACATAGACAGAAACGTAACGGACAGTACAGACATACAGAACGAGAGACAGACGGAAAGACAGAGAGAACAAACAAACGCCACAGACATACAGACACAGACAGACAGACACCACACACACACACACACGAACAACACACAGCCACAACACACACACACCCCACACAGATTGATACAGAGAAAAGAAGGGGGGGGGGTGAGTTAGTGGGGTAGCGGAGACCGTGAAGGAGTGACAGAAAGAAGCGAAACTCAACAAAACAACAACAACAACAACAACAAACGAACGAAACATCAAAGAATTCATCAAAAAGGCAGAAAGAAACAAGAACAAAAAAGAACAGAAAGAAAGAAAGAAAAAAGAATGATGAGAAGAAAAGAAAGAAAGAAAGAAGAAAACGAAAAGAAAAAAGAAACAAAAGAAAGAAAGACAGAGCGTTGGCCGAAAAATGCGGTTGAGACTGTTACAGAGCGTCCTCAGCAGAAGAAATCAGAACCCATTTTTTTAAAATAAAAAAAAAAAAAAAAGAAAAAAAAAAATATAAACAAAACA
>JADBJO010007093.1:57560-62560 GCA_016801955.1 Conus betulinus
CAAGGCAACACAGACACAGAAGGCATCAAGCGATCAGGTGATGCCAGACCAGGTGAGGGAGAAAGAAAAGCGGCAGCTGAGAGACAAGCCAACCTGTCCGTGATGCAGTCCGTCACGTCCGTTCCGTCGTTCGAAACAGGTCGGTCACTTTATTAGCAGACCAAAAGCGAGAGGAAGATGACAGATGGCGTAGGCACGGAGACACGGTGTGGCAGCCGCTGATCCTGTTGGTCTCACCACCGGCCAGCAGTAGTTGAGGGGGGACAGAACTCTACGGTGGGTAAGGGAGGATTCACCATGTCATTTGAAGCTGGTATCGTCCGTATAACATCCTGTGCTGTTGATCGCTCTCTCTCTCTGCTCTCTCCTCTCCTCTCTTGGCCACGAGTCTGACTTGCGAGAGAGAGAGGAGAGAGAGACCGAGGAGGAGAGCGAGAGAGAGAGTGTGTGTGTGTGTGATGTTGTGTGGTGTGTAGTGTGTGGTGTGTGAGAGAGATGAGAGATAGAGGAGAGAGAGAGAGATAGAGAGCAGAGGGCAGACGGACAGGAGAAACCGTTGGTCTAGAATTTTACCAAAGAGGAGAGAGGGAGGGAGGGCGGGATGGAAAGCATAGAGAGAGAGAGAGCGGAGCGAGGAGAGGGAGAGATGGAAGAGAGAACGTGGAGATGATTGAGCGGAGAGGAGGGCTAGATGGTATCTTATATTTGTCTGTCTGTCCTGTCTGTCTGTCTCGCTGATCTCATCTCTGCTCTCTCTCATCTCGCTCATCTATCTATCTATACTATCTATCTATCCGATTGATCTATCTAACTATCTTCCTATCTATTAAGGGACAGACAGACAGACAGGACAGTACAGGACAGACAGACAGACAGACAGACAGACGACTGATCCAGCGAGACCAGTGATAGAGACAGATATAAGAACGAGCGGAGAGAAGCACAAAAGACGCGGGGCGAACCGAGACATGATTGCGTATGTATCTTGGACAGAGAGAGAGAGAGAGGCGAGAACCGAGAGTGAGAGAGGAGAGAGAGAGAGATGCGAGGACGAGAGATGTGAGAGGAGGGAGGAGAGGAGGGCCACCCCTGAGACCCCCCCGAGAGAGAAGAAAGGCTGGCACCCAACCACCGCGAAGTTAATGGGGAGGTGGAGGGGGCCGAGACACCCCCAGGCCCCACCCCGGACGTCACCCTGACCTTCCACGTTCGACCAACCCACACCCCCACCCCCCTCCGACCCGGGGAAGAAGACACCGAAAGAAGAAACTGATTTTTTTCTTTAATTTTTTGCCTCCCCCGTAGGTCTATTTTCAAAGGAAAGTTAATAAGTCCTCATTGCATTCTGGTTGGAAATTAAAAAACAAAATAAAAATAAATGGGGCGGGGCCGGGGGGTGGGGGTGGGGGTGGGGGGATGTTGTGGGGGCCACATAAAAGTAACAGAGAAAGCTAGAACGGAAAGTTCTCGAAAAACAAAGTTAGATACGTCTTGAACCTTCATTATTCCCTCCTCTTTCTTCTTCTTTCTTTCTTTTCTTCTTTTTCTTCCTGTCGTTTGTACTTTTTATTTCCAACAGGGTACTCTTAAGTTCTTGTCTTCTTTTCTTCCTTCCTTTTAAAAAAAAAAATCTAACTTTTATCGGACGTGTCAAACTTCTTTTGGTTAGCCTTTGGCTTTTTTTTTTCATCCTTCCCACCGTCTATTTTCTTTCGTTTCTTTCTTTCTTTTTTTTTTTCTTTCTTTTCTTTCTTACTGTCTGTCTGTCTCTCTTTCCTTCTTCTTTCCTTAGACTACGTTCAAAACAGAACTAATCAGTCCGTTTTTTATCTGTATGATTGGCTACCAGTGTCAGATATGTTTTCCTATTCTTGTCTTGTCTTTGCTTCATTCGTTCGTTCGTTCTTTCTTCTTTTTTCTTTCCTTTTGGTTTACTCTTACCGGTTCATCTTCACCTCCCCTCTCCCCCGCCCTCGCCCTCTTGTCCCTTGTCTTTCAGATTTGTCTGTGCACACACACGCACACGGGCGGGCACACACACACACACACACACACACACACACACACACACACACCCACACACACACACACACACACACACACACACAAACAAACCCCCTCCACTCCCTTGGCTGATAAACTAATACGAATAATCCAGAGAAGAGAGGCAAAGAACACAACAACAACAACAACAACAACAACAAACAACAACACCCAAACAAAAATGAAGAAACCCGTTCTTTAGAGATATTAGCAGCTGTCCTAGCGAGTGTTTATCTCATAAACTTTTACCGCTATCCCTTCCCCCCCCCCCCCCCCCCCCAACTCTTCCTCACCATCGCTTCCCCCCAACACCCCCCCCTTAGCCCTCCACTCCAAGCCAATTTGTTCACTTTACAAGATGCTGTTCTTACGTGTTGTCTTCAGCTGGTCATACCGTTTAGTAATTACGTTCAACACCATCGCGGTTTTTGTTTTTTTGTGTTTGTTTTTGTTTTTGTTTTGTTTGTGTGTGTTTGTTGTTTCTTTACTGTCCTTCCCCAGGTTTGACATTGGTATTGAACTTTTTTTTTTTTTTTTTTTTTTTTTAAAGTTTCGCTGATAGAAAAGTTAATGGCTGTCTCAAATCACGTTCATAACTCCGAAAATTCGCCGAGGATACCTTTTCCAGGTTCACGGAAAGAAACACATCTGGGTGACGTCAATTTCTTTTCTTTTTTTTCTTTTCTTTCTTCTTTCTTTCTTTTTAAAGACGTCTTTGTACTCATTTCTGTCACAGTAAGATCTAGTTTCATCCAGAAGCAAATTGTGCCACACGTGCTTTCTTGTTAAATTAACACACTCTCACCTCCTCCCTTTGCACGAATACCTCAGTTAGAAACGAAACGGAAGGTGGAAGGGGTGGGTGGGGCTGCTCGGATGGGGTGGGGTCGGGTGCGGAGTAGCTAACTCATTTCCAGTGGACATCAAGACTGTGCCAAAGATGATGAGCCAGTCCCTAAAGAAAAGTTGTCCCCCTCCCCCCCCCCCCCCCCCCCTCAACTAATAGTAGTTTTGCATGCCATATACCATTGATTTCTTGTGTGATTTTTTCTCTTTTTTTTGTGCGTGGAGAACTGAAAGATAATTTTTGAAGTACATACAACGAAATGCGGAGAGAGGAGAGAGAGAGAGAGAGAGAGAGAGAGAGAGAGAGAGAGAGAGAGAGAGAGAGAGAGAGAGAGAGAGAGAGAGAGAGAAGAAAGAAAGGTGATTTGTGATTTGAGGACAGCCACTAACTTTTCTATCAGCGAAACTTTAAAAAAAAAAAAAAAAAAAAAGTTCAATACCAATGTCAAACCTGGGAAAAAAAAGAAAGAAAAGAAAAAAAAAGAAAAGAAAAGAAAAGAAACAAAGATACGCTTTAGCGTTTGGTGAGAATGTCCCAATTCAGCTGGCAAGTTAGAAAGTGTTCACAGTTCTCTTCTCTTGATTTAGCATGGATCAGGCGAAGGACTGTCATGGAAAAAAAAAAAAGGTGAAATTATAGAAGATCAATCAAACAATCAAGCAAACAAACTTTCAACTTTTAGAATCCAGTAAACTTTCAACTTAAAGTATGGAGCTGTTCACTTCAGTTAAAAAAAGACAGTTTAGGTTATCATTTGTTGCTGTGTCTGATGATGTCGCGAGTGAAAGAGAAAAAAATACTGAGGAGAATGCAGAGTTATGTCTGTCACTTCTTCAAGAGTAACTTCAGAATGTTCAAGGGTCGACAGAGGATTTAAATGTAGATACTGTCTTACTTCCCATAGGCCTATCCCCCCCCCCCCCCCCCCCCCCCCCTAGAATGTAGAAAATATGAAATGTCAAGTTTTATATCACTATTTCGTTTCCCATCCGATGAAAACATATTGCTTCATAGACTGTTATCAACTCATCAACAGTAACTTAACTTAGATCACGTTAATTAGGATTTGGTGAAAACCTTCCTGGACTGATCCTGAATGCGCCCTTTGATCCAGATGCGCGCGACGGATCCACACTAAAATTAAAACAAGATCTTTTTCAAGCTACATTCAAATTGAACAATGTACATGGGAAGTAACTGTCATTTGTTTGTTCTTCAACAAGATTATGGAAAAAAACGCCGACTGTAAAGTTGTTTCCATAATCTTGCTGAAGGACAAATAAATAAACGACAGTTATTTTCCCATGTACCTTTTGGTAAATGTATTCCAGAACATACGAAATATTAAACCTTGCATCGTTAAAATGTATGTATATTTCATGAAATAATCACATTTCGTCTTAGACAGTTATGGTTGTTATACATACACTTCGTACAGATCATGTTCAGTAGAAAATGTGTTAATTATCATACTGAACAAACCTTGAATCTGCCTACTGTTGGGATTCGAACGAAGCATTCTCTCCAAAATTGTTGGGATTCGAACGAAAACATTCTCTCCACAGTACAATGCGTCTATTCACTGACCATATCCCATCCTTCTGCCCAGTTTAATCCCATCCTTCTGCCCAGTTTAGTTAGTTCAAATCGATTCTGCACATATTTTTTTTTCTTTCGTAATAACGGCATCAGAAAGAAAAAGAAAAAATCGCAATGGACGATGGGTGAAGTCATAACCTTCTCGGCCAAGCTAATAACGAAGCATAAAACTAAAAGTGATCACATCTTTGAAGGCACGCAGAAACAGAAACGATGACATGACGAGAACAAACAAAGCTAGTGGAAGGGGGAAGGGGGGGGGGGGGGGGGGGGGAAAAAAAAAAATAAAAGAAAATAAAGAGAAAAAAAAAAAAAAAAAAAAAAAGGAAAGTCTGCGGTATGCAAGGTAAAGATAAGGACAAAATTAATGAAAGTGAATTGCCGGCTCCAAGAAAGGATTTTTAAAAAAAATTTTTCTTCCACTTCTCCTTAATTCTTTAGTAACGTCCTTCGTCTTTATTAACAAAAGAAAAAAATGAAAAAAAATTCTATTCTATGCTTGTTTTCTTCT
>JADBJO010007093.1:70060-77560 GCA_016801955.1 Conus betulinus
TAACGAAAGGACAAAATGAAAAACCAGATCGCTGCTCCAAAAAAGGGCTTATTTTTCTGCCATTTCTGGTTTCTATAGTGACGTTCTCAATCTGCATTGACTTTCCGTTTTTTTTTTTTCCTGTTTATTTTTTCTTTTTTTTTACAGTCTTTTCTTTCCTCGTTTTCTGGGGGGTGTTTATTGACATCTCTCCCTGTCTCTGTCTGTGTGTCTGTCTGTCTGGCTCTCCACCCCCCCTTTCCTTTCACCTCTCTACCATCTGTCCTTTCTCTGTGTGGTCACCGACCCCATGTCCCAATCTCTCTCTCTCTCTCTCTCTCTCTCTCTCTCTCTCTCTCCTCTCTCTCTCTCTCTCTCTCTCTCTCTCTCTCTGTCTCCACCCTAACTCCTTTTCCAGAAATCACCTCATCCACCCCCTACCTCAAGCTGTCTTCGCTTGAGTTGTCTAACACAAAGAACGACAGCAAGCAATCAAACCTCAGAGAGTCTGGCGCCCCTATATTAGCAGCATCGCTGACTAAGCAGACGGGGGGAAGGGAATCGGGGCGGGTGGGGGTGGGGGGGGAGGGGGGGATGGAAGAGGTCGATAGTGAGTCTAATCACTGGCTGCTGTGCCGTGGTGGTGTGAGAAGAGCCTTTGGTGGGGGGGGGGGGGGGGTGGAGGGGGGTGGAGGGTTGAGGTTCAAGGTACTTCAGCTTGGCGTTACTTACTGCTTGTCTTTTGCATTTTGAATGTGAAGGCGATAAGCATCGGGAGAGGCAGATCATTAATTCTGTTTTTGTCTGTTGACAAGACATCTCTCTCTCTCTCTCTCTCTCTCTCTCTCTGCTTCTAAGAGCTAGGTTTAGAAATGAAAAGTAGAGAAAAAAAAGAAGAAGAACGAGCAGTACCTCCCCCTATGCTTTGCTATAAAAATACAATGTACCCTCTCCCTCCCCAATCGTATGGTTTAGTCTCCTTGTACTCTCTCTCTCGCCTCTCTCTCCTCTCTCTCTCTCTCTCTCTCTCCTCTCTCTCTCTCTCTCTCTCCTCTCTCTCTCTCTCTCTCGTCTCCTTCATCACCCCACCTCCTCTCCCTGATTATACATCCGTTGTCTGTTTTACAACCCCCCCCCCCCCCCCCCTCTCCTCCATTCACTTTATCATCCCGTCTCTGTCCTCTGTGTTTCTTGAGTCTCCGTTTCGTTTCCCTCTCTGTCTCTGTCTCTCTCTCTCTCTCTGTCTGTCTGTTCTGTCTGTCTCTCTGTCTGTCTGTCTGTCTGTCTGTCTCTTCTCTCTCTCTCCTCTCTCTCTCTCTCTCTGTTACCTCGTCCTACCGAAGCAGTCACGTCAGATGTCAAACACAGAGGCAGAAGACTAGCTTTCCCACCCCAGTGAGACTGCAGCGTTCCTACCCCTGGCGCTGTTCACGGGGTCGTTGACAGGCAGATGGAGGGGATGGAAGAGGTCGATGGTGTCTAATCACTGGTTGCTTGTCCTCATTGGCGCTTGTTGTGGCAAGACAAGCAGCGCACGGTGTGACTGTCTAGGAATGGTAAGGACCAGGGATCTTCAACTTGGAGGTGCTTACAGCTTTTGCGTTTGAATAAAGTGCAGTGATGAGTGTGGTGAAAAACGAATCTCTGGACTTTTTTTTTTTTAAGTCTGTTCAGAGTGATATCTGTATTGCTATCTCTTTTGAAAAGGAGAGAAAAAAGAGCTGTTTCTTTTTTTACAAAGAAGAATATTCTTGTTTTTTTTTTACTCCCCCCCCCCCCCCCCCCCCCCCACACACACACACACTGTCCTCCGTTTGGCTCCGTGCCCTCCCCTTCCCCCCTTCCCTACCCTTCTCCTCACCTCCTCCGCTCAACTTTCCACTTCTCTTTCTCTTTGTCTGTCTGTCGTATTTCTCTGTCTGTCTCGGTCTCGGTCTTGCTCTCTCTCTCTCTCTCGCTCTCTCTCTCTTCTCTCTTTTCACTCTCTCCTCTCTCTCCCTCCTCTCTCTCCTTCTCCATCCCTCATCCCCACCCCTCTTCTCTCAGTTTTGTTTGTTTGTTTGTGTTTTTTACCCAGAGGTCGTCGAATCCAAGCTGCTGCTTTCTAATGTCACAGACACGGGAGGGAGATGGACAATTAACTCTATGGCCTCCAGTCCTGGCTCCCCTTGCTCTTGGTGCCGTTGACTGAAGTCGCTCACCAAGCAGACTGCTGAGGATGGAGAAAGGTCGTTTGGTCTGATGGCTGGCTGCTGTTCTCTTTGGCACTCTACCCTCCAGAACGGCGAGAGAAGAGAAGCAGCGCGCACTGTGTGAGTGAATGTCTGGAACTTTGATGGTTCCGGGTACTTCAAAACTTGGAGGTCCTTTTCTTTTACTTTAGCACCTTTCTTTTTTTTTTTTTTTTTTTTTTTTTTGGTCTGCTTGTCTTTTGAATTTTGAATGCAGTTCAGGCGAGTGCTGGGAAGTGAGGGCTGCAGGGGTGGGGTAGGGTTGGGTGTGGGTGGGATGGGGTGGGTGGGGGTGGGGGGGGGGGTGGGTGGGGGGTCGTTGGGGTTTTTGGGTCTGTCCAGTTTTGATCTGTTTTGCATCTTTCTCTGTCTCTGTCTCTGTTTCTGTCTCCCTCCCTCCCTCCCTCTCCCCCCCCCCTCTCTCTCTCTCTCTCTGTCTCTCTGTTATGCAAACATTTTTTCTGTTAGAATGTTCAGTATATGCACCCGAGCGCGTGTGTGTGGTTCTTTTTTTTTCTTCTTGATCTCATGACAAGACAGGTCAGTGGCCTTTGCAATTAAACTATTTGAGTTTGAGTTTGAATTCTCCTCTCTCTCTCTCTCTCTCTCTCTCTCTCTGTCTTCCCCTCTCCCCCTCCCCCCTCTCTCTCTTTCCTCTCTCTATTTTCCTCCGTTTTTGTTGTTTAAGTGGTTTGATGAGCGTTATTATATACTCTTATTTATCCATCTTGTGTTTTTAAAAACCCCTTACTCCCTGTAAACCCCTTGGTTTTATTAAAAGCACTCACGGGACAGTTGAGCGTTTACAGAAGCAATTAAGATTCCACTACGATCCCTCTCTCTCTCTCATCCCCTCCTCCTCTCTCTCTCCCCCCTCTCCTCTCTCCTCTCTCTCTCCCTCCTCTCTCTCTCCCCTCCCTCCTCTCTCACTCCGTCAACCACTCCATTTTTCGTTTTGTTTTTCTACATCGTGTCGAAACTATCATTTTGTATCCTAATCCCCTGCATAAACGGGACAGAATTCTAAGACAAATACAAACAACACAAAACAAACAAAGAAAAAACAAAACAAAAAAAAAAAAAAAAAACAAAAAAAAAAAAACAAAAAAAAAAAAAAAAAAAAAAAAAAAAAAAAAAAAAAAAAAAAAAAAAAAAAAAACAAAAAAAAAAAAAAAAAAAAAAAAAAACAAAAAAAAAAAAAAAAAAAAAAAAAAAAAAAAAAAAAACAAAAAAAAAAAAAAAAAAAAAAAAAAACAAAAAAAAAAAAAAAACAAAAAAAAAAAAAAAAAAAAAAAAAAAAAAAAAAAAAAAAAAAAAAAAACAACAAACCAAAAAAAAAAAAAAAAAAAAAAAAAAAAAAAAAAAAAAAAAAAAAAAAAAAAAAAAAAAAAACCAAAAAAAAAAAAAAAAAAACAAAAAAAAAAAAAAAAAAAAAAAAAAAAAAAAAAAAAAAAAAAAAAAAAAAAACAAAAAAAAAAAAAAAAAAAAAAAAAAAACAAACAAAAAAAAAAAAAAAAAAAAAAAAAAAAAAAAAAAAAAAAAAAAACAAAAAAAAACAAAAAAAAAAAAAAAAACAAAAAAAAAAAAAAAAAAAAAAAAAAAAAAAAAAAAAAAAAAAAAAAAAAAAAAAAAAAAAAAAAAAAAAAAAAACCATAAATTGGGCCGGGGGTCTAAAATGTGGAATAACAAACACTTCTTTTCTGTTCTGTGATGCTAAACTCTATTCCCATCTGTCTGCCTGTCTGGTCTGACAGTTATGTCTATCGTTCTTTACTCCCATCCTACATCCTCCTCCTCCTCCTCTCTCGCTATCCTCATCTCTCTCTCTTTTCCATCTCCTCTCTCGTCTCTCTCTCTCTCCTCGGTCTCGGGTCTGTCTCTGTCTCTATCCTCTATCTTCCCTGTTTATTCCGTGCGGTCTCTGAAAACACATCTCTGGAGTTGCTTTCAGTGTGGCCAAAAATGGAATGTGACTGGCAGAAGATAAGATAAGATAGATAATGGATAGATCGATACATAGACCGCTAGATAGATAGATAGAATAGATAGAGAGAAGATCGATAGATAGATAGATAGATAGATATATTAGAATAGATTAGACCAAAGTGAGTCGATTAGATAAAACGTAGATCAGTGTAAAAAATGAATTTGGGGAAAATTTAATGATTGGATAGACAGAATAGATAGATAGATAAAAACAGATAGACAAACATTACAGAGAGAGTGAGAGAGAGAGAGCAGAGACAGAGACAGAGAGGAACAAAGAGAGAGAGAGAGCAGAGCCAAACAGACAGAGAGAGACAGACAGAGAGAGACGAGACGAGAGAGATGTTGAGAGAGAGAGAGAGAGAGAGCGAAACTGATGTGGGACAAAAGGGGTAAACGTGGAGAGAGAGAGAGAGATGAGAGGGAGAGAGAGAGAGAGAGAGAGGAGAGACAGAGACAGAGACAGAGAGAGAGGAGATAGTGGTTGGAGTTGTGAGGAAGGGGGGCCGTGTGGGGTGGGGTGGGGTGGGGGTGGGTGGGGGTGTTGACAGTGGAAAGCATCACATATAAACAGTAAGAAGACAGCGATGAGACTGTCTTGGTAGTGATTTTGTAAAGGTCAAGGAATGCAATATGTTATTTCGTTTTTAACTGCTAACCTTCCACTCATTCTCCCTCCGTCTCCTCCTCTTCTCCTTCCTTTTCTCTCCTTTCTTTTTGCTCTTCGTTCTCCTGCTCTCCTCTTTCTTCCTTCTTGCTCCATCCAAAATCCTCCCTTTTTCTCTTTCTCTCCCTTCCTCCTCTTTCCCCTCATTCCCTCCCTTTCCCCCCCTTCTCCCTCTTTTTTCCCCCTCCCCCCCCCCCTCCCCCGCCCTGGCACAGATCCACCCTACCACCCCCCCCCGCTTTTCCTCACACCCCACGCCCAACTCCTTCACAAGCGTTTGAAATGAAAGCATAGGTCTTTCTTTCTTTTTCCTTTTTTCTTTTCTTTTCCCCTCTCTTTTCTTTCCTTGTTCTTTTTCTTTCTTTTTTCTTCTCTTTTCTTTTTTCCTTTTTCATTGCTTCTGCACAAAAAGTGGGGGTCATATCCTTTGACCTTTTTTTCTCAAATTCCAGTGGTTATGTACTAAAACGTCTTCTGTTTCCCTTTTTTTTTTTTTTTTACCCCTTTTTTTCATTTTTGGTTTGGGGCCTAAATCATTTCTGGACGCATCAGACCGGAGTCGGAGAGAATGTGGTATTCTGGAACCCCCCCCCCCCCCCCAAAAAAAAAAAAAAAAAAAAAGTTGTGATGTAAATAGATAAACACATCAATGGGAAAAAAAACGAGATAAATGGATGAATTATGGTTAATAAAACAAACAAAACAAGGATTAAGTACTCTCTCTCTCTCTCTCCTCCTCTCTCTCGTCTCCTCTCCTCTCTCTCTCTCTCTCTCTCTCTCCCAACCTCTCTCTCTCTTCTGCGCACAAACGTGCGCAAACGAGCGCTACATCGCTAGCTCGCTGTCCTTCTCTTTCTTTTGTCTCTTACTCCCTCCGACTGACTTCTCTACTCTCAATCTATCTATCTGTCGGTCTGTCCTTCTCTCTCCCTCTCCCTCTGTGTGCGCGTGCGCACGCGCGCGCGCGCGCGCGCGCGCGTGTGTGTTGTGTATGTGTGTACGTGTGCGTGTGTGCGTGCGTGGCGCGCGCGCGCGTGTGGGTGTGTGTGTGCGTGTGCGTGTATATATGTGAGTGTGTGTGTATGTGTGTGTGTGTGTGCGTGTGCGTGCGTGCGCGCGTGAGTATAAGCTTATCTGAAAACGTTATTACGAGATGTCAAAAAAATCTTCAGTTGTCGACTCTTCATTTTTTTCTTAAAAAAAAAAAAAAGAAAAGACTTGTTTTAGTTATTAAAACAACCCCTTTCTTCTTTATTCTTTGTCAGCGCAAACTCTGAAAAATACCACACTTCACGGACCTTTTTTTTTTTTTTTTGCATCGTTTCACTGTGTTTTAAATTGAAAAAAAAAAATACTCCTGTATTTTCTTTCATCTTCTTGGGATCGTTTTCCGTCCTAATTAACAAATGTAAATTCCTTGTCCTTTTGAGAAAACCGCCTGACAAAAACAGGCACCAGCACACGGCCCTGACAAGTGCTTTCTGGAACCACTTGGAGGAGGCTTATTACGGGCATACGATTGTTTGTTCCTACCCTTCACCAGGGGCCAGCACCCATCCGCCCTCCTCTCTATCCTCTTCCCCCCTCCCTCCTTTTCCTTCTTGTTTTCTCCTTCGTGGTAGTTGGTGGTGGGTGGTGGTAGTGGTTGTGGCTTGTTCTTGAGCATTCCTCTGGTGGTGGGTGGTGGTGGTCTGTTTCACGTTGGTTGCTGTTGCTGCTCTTCTTCTTTATTCACTTGTCTTCTTTTACCGTCTTCTCTTCTCTTCTTTCTTTTCTTTCTCCTAAGTTTTCTTTCCTTACCTTTCTTATCCTAGAATCGTATCTATTTCTTCCTAATCTTTTCTTTCGTTTCCCTTTTCTTCTTCCCTTCTTTCTCTTTTCTTTCTTCCTCTCTGCTCTTTATATTCTTCTCCTTTTTTCTTCCCTATCTTTCTTTCTTTCTTCTTCCTAATCTTACAGCCTTCTCCTCCCACTCTCCCCTCCTCTTCTCCTTCCATCTGTTCCGTTTTCTTCTTTTCCTCTTCTTCCTCTTCCCCCTTTCTCCCTCTTCTTCTTCTTCTTCTCCTTCTCTTCCCTTGTTTTGTTTAACTTGTTTGTTTACTGTTGTTCTTCCCTTCTTCTTCCTTCTTCCGCTTCTTTCCTCTTCGCTTTTCTTTCTTTCCTATCTTTTCTTTCTCCCCCTCCTTTTCTTCTTCTCTTCTTTCCTCTTCTTCTTCATTTTCTTCTGTTCTTCCTCTTCTTCCTTCTTCTTCCTTCTGCTTCTTTCTTTCTTTCTTCCTCCTCTTCTTCTTCTTCTCCACCGCCTCCTCCTTCTCCTCCTTCACCTGTCCTCCTTCCTCCTCCTCCTTTCTTCTCCTTCCTTCTCGTTCTCCACCCGTCCGTCCCCTTCTCCCTCTGACTGTTTCCTACCTCTCCTCCTCCGCCTCCTCCTTCCCCTTCTATCCTCCTTTTTCTCCTTCTTCTTCTTGTCTGTCTTCTTCTCGTCTTTCTTCTTCTTTTTTCTTCTGCTCCTTCCCTTCTTCTCTCCCCTTCTGTCATGGCCAGGCGTTCTTTCACACCTCCCACTTTGCACTGTTTTCTTTGTCCTCCTATTGCTTCTTTTGATTGTTCGTTCAAAAACCAAACGCGGCGCGTTTT
>JADBJO010007093.1:94185-106685 GCA_016801955.1 Conus betulinus
CTATCCATCTTTACATTTAGAATAATCTTCTCTCTAATCTCTCTCTCTCTCTCGCTTCTCTCTCTCTCTCTCTTCTCTCGGTTTGTGCTATATCGATCTATTTTTTCATTTAAGAATAATCTCTCTAATCTCTCTCTCTCTCTTCTATCTCTCTCCTCTTCTCTCCCTCCCCCCCTCTCTCTCTAGTTGCTGCTATATGTATTCCTATTTTTCCATAAGAATAATCAACTCTCTATTTCATCTCTCTCCTCACTCACTCACTCTCTCTTGTCTGTCTGTCTGTCTGTCTGTCATCTCTCCCCTATTTTTCTTCTCCTCTCTCTCTCTCTCTCGCCTCTCTATCTCTATTCCCCCCCTACCCACATATTACTTCACCCGCTCTGGTCTCATTGTTACTACGAATAGTTCTGTTTTGAAAACCCACCTAATGCTTGAAAACAACAGGACAGACCGGTGGACAGAGGAACGAACACAACCACAACAAAAAGCCGGGAAGCCGACACCGTGGCACGCACAAGAGACAAACAGACCGAACAGGACACAACGGAAAGGACAGACAGGTACACAGAACAGACAGGCCTGGCCCGCCGTGAACTGTCCGTGGTGAAATCTGACACCGGCAGAAACACAACAGGACACCCCGCCCCAAACGCCAAGTACTGTGGTTCAAACCCCCATGCCTCTGCAATACTGTAGTGTTTCCCTCCCTCTTCCCCTTCCCCTCCCACCCCTCCCCCCCGCTTTGTGGTGTCTCTCAACAGAGGTAGAGAGTAAGAGACAGGTACTGGAATGTTCACTACTGCTTGCTTCTGGTTGTAATCAGGTGAATAGTGATCATCATCAAAAGAGAAAGCGCCGCGCTTCTTGTTATGTGAGAACGATACAGATGTAAAAAATAAATAAATAAATAGATAGAAAATAAATTTTAAAAAAAAGAAAGAAAAGCAAAGCAGACAAAAAAAGGAACGTGAAAAAATATATGTAATTTCTCTTTGTATGTGGATAAGATGGTTGGATAGTTAAAGAAGAAACTAGAACTGACGTGTCTTTTTGGTTCGTGGGAGGTCATTTCGGAAAGCATGGGGACCCTGGAATGTGTGCTGTTTGCCGTTATGAAAAGAAAAGAGATTTGCAGGAAAGATATCGGATGCACAGAGTGTCCAGTCTTGTTACGTCAGGCAATAGCAGGCATTGAAGAACCTAAAGAGTAACTTGTATCTGTCTTTGCTGTATACATGGACAACGAGGTATATCAGAGACACTGAAGGACACACACACCACACACACACACAACACACACACACACACGCACGCACGCACGCGCGCGCGCGCACGCGCGCGCACGCACGCACACATACACACATACACACGTACGCACGCACAAAACACACACACCACACACACACACACACACACACACACAACACACACACACACACGCACACACACACACACACACGCGCGCGCACCGCACGCACACATACACACATACACACGCACGCACGCACGCACGCGCACACACACACACACACACACACACACACACACACAACACACACACACACACACACACACATATATATATCTACCTACCTATCTATGTATTTATTTCTCTAAATATCTGCCTATATATTATATATATATATATATATATATATATATATATATATATAGATAGATAGATAGATAGATAGATGGATGAGATAATATAATATATGTGTGTGTGTGGTGTGTGTGTGTGTGTGTGTGTGTGTGTGTGTGTGTGTGTGTGTGTGTGTGTGGTGCGTGCGTGTCTGTATGTATGTATAGATAGATGGATAGGATAGATAGATAGATAGATAGATAGATAGATAGATAGATAGACAGACAGACAGACAGACAGACAGATAGATAGATAGATAGATAGATAGATAGATAGATAGATAGATAGATCACGGAATGGGCAGTGTCTCTCCAAGTGCATTAAGGACACTGGACTATACATTGCGTGGGGGTTGTTTGCGGTCAGTACTACGCGACGTTAACTTTTTTTTTTTTTTAGTGAACAGTAGGGATAGAGTATGCACGCTAAAATTAGAAGTTGGTATCTACACCACTCTTCACTCTCCCTTAACATCCTTGCTCGAAAGAAGCCAGGGGTCCTGTATTTATCCTTTCCCTCTCGTATTTTATGACTTCATTGCGTTTTGTTTGTTTTTTTTTCTTTCTTCTTTCTTTTTTTTTTGACACACATTTCGATACATTTTTGGCGATAAATTCCGTGTCTGCTATTCGGTGACAATATCTTTGGGATTGGCATTGATGTATGCTGTACACTATCCCTCCCCCCCCCCCCTACCACACCACCGCCTCCACCTCTCTCTCTCTCTCCTCTCTCTCTCTCTCTCTCTCTCTCTCTCTCTCTCTTCGCCTATCTTCCTCCCCTCCATTCCTCTATCCCCCATCCCACCTCTGTCTGTCTGTCTGTCCGTCTGTCAAGTTCTGTCTGTCTGTCTCCCTGTCTCTCTTACTCTCTCTCTCTCTGTCTCTCTTCCCTCCTCCTCTCTCTTCCTCATCTCCCCCCTCTCTCTCTCTTTCTCTCCCTCCCTCGCCCCTCCCCCCCCCCCCCCTCTCTCCCTCCTTCCCTCCATTCACCCCTCCCGCCCCACCCCCACTCTCTTTTTCTTCTCCCCCCCCCCCCCCCCCCCCCCCACCCCCCCCCCACGCCAACTTAACCCAACTTAAGCCCCTCGAATTTTTTTTCTGTTTTGTTTTGTTTTTTGTTTGCCTTAGTGCACATGTTTTCTATCTAAAATGACGTGCATGCCATCAGTGGTGTGGCCCGAGGAAAGCTGTCTCCTGCCCATGTGTATTTTATTTCCTCCGGTAGAAACATTGGGCGTCGCCTGAAAGGCATTAATGACCCCAGCCGAAAATAAATCGTTCGATGTTCTTCCCCGGGGAGGGGCCGTTTGGTTTGGAGTTGGAAAACATGTGGGAGGGGTACCACCAAATGGTGTGTTCGGCCTCTTGTGCACACAGGGCTTGTCAACGGTGATGGCACGCCGCTGCATGGCGCTTGTCGAAGGTTCAAACCGATTTTCGGTTATGACCAAGATGAAGCTTCGTCGTGTGGATTTGTGTGTGTGTTGTGTGCTTGCGTGCGTGCGTGAGTGCGCGCGTGTGCGTTTGTGTGTGTGTGGTGTGTGTGTGTGTGTGTTGTGTGTGTGGTGTGTGTGTGTGTGTGTGTGGGTGTGTGCGTGTGTACGGGTGTGTGTTTGTGCGGCGTGCGTGCGTGCGTGCGTGCGTGTGTGTGTGTTGCAAACCGATTTTCGATTACACCAAGGTGAGATCGTCGTGTAGATTGGTGTGTGTGTGTGTGTGTGTGTGTGTGTGTGTGTGTGTGTGGTGTGTGTGTGTGTGTGTGGGGTGTGTGTGGTGTGTGTGTGTGTGGTGTGTGTGGGTGTGTGTGTGTGTGCGTGCGTTGCGTGCGCAGTGCGCCGCGCGCGCGCGTGGTGGGTGTGTGTGTACATGCGCGCGTGCGTGCGTGCGTGCGTGCGGTGCGGTGTTGTGTGGTGTGTGTGTGTGTGTGTGTGTGTGTGTGTGCGCGCGCCAAAGAAATGGTGGATAAAGTACAGGGAGAAAGAGGAACAGAAGGAAGGGATTCCTCCGGAAACTAGGAGAGAGGAGAGGCGAGAGAGAGAATGAGAGAGAGAGAGTAGAGGGAGAGAGAGAGAGAGAGAGGAGTAGACAGAGGAGAGAGAGAGAGACAGAGGCAGATGTCGAGGCTGAGAAGCAGGAGAATTACAAGGACAGAGAGAAAGATGGGGAGACAAGGAAAGAGACAACGAGGGAGACAGACAGACAGAACGAAATCGAGAACACCCACACACACACACACCCACACACACACACACACACACACACACACACACACACACACGCTCACACACACACACACGGCACGCACGCACGCACGCACGCACCGACTCGCACGCACCGCCGCACGCACGCACAACACACACACAGAGAGGAAAGAGGGAGAGAGAGAGAGAGAGAGAGAGAGGGTGAGAGAGAGAGAGAGAGGAGAGAGAGCAGAGAGAGGAGAGGAAAGAGAGAGATAGACCGACAGACAGCAGACAGAAGAAGACAGCGAAGTAGAGAGAGAGAGAGACAGCGAGAGAGAGAGAGAGGAGAGACGAGACAGACAGACAGACAGACAGAGGAGACAGAGAGAGACAGAGAGACAGAGGCGAGAGACGAAATGACAGACATACAGACAGACAGCGACAGAGACAGACACACAGACACAGAGACAGAGAGAGCGAGATGAGACGATGTGAATGCAACACTAATCGATCTGGGAGAGAGGAGACAGTCAGAACCAGGCAAAGGTTGGGGGGTGGGGGGGGGGGGGGGGGGGGGGGGGGGGGGGGGGGGTGGGGGATTTGATCTCCCCTTCTCTTCGCTAGTTACCAGTAGGGCCGCTTCAACAGCTCGTCAAGGAAACAAACAAAAAAACAAAATAAAAACAAAAAAGGAAAAATTTTTTTCACCCCAAGGAAACTTTTTTTTTCCTCGAACAGCACGTGACTGGCCGCACACCGGTAATAGAAAAAAAAAAGCCGCCCCCCCCCCTCCCCCCCCCCCCCCCCACGAAACGAAACCTGAAACGACCCACCAACTACATCACAAAGGGCGCACCGCGGCGAAGAACACTACACAACCAATCACAACCTTGCATTCTGAACGATTGTCAGTGCTTTCCCCTTCTACCTCATCCTCCATTCCCGTACCTTACCCCTTCCCCTACTCTCCCCTCCTCCCTCCCCCCCCCCCCTTCTTCTAATCCCTCTCCCCCTTTCCAGTCCCCCTCCACCACCACCACCCTCTTTTTTTCTGGCTTGCCCTTGAGGTCGCTTCTGACCCATTTGGTCACTTTTGTTTTCCTTTCTTTTTTTCTTTTCTTTGGTTTGCTTTTTTTTTTTTTTTGTCTGTCTTCTTTCAAAGAACATTGTGAATCGTTATAAATCACAACCCTCAACATAAATCTGCAGGACACAAACACACCCCCTTCCCTTCTCTCCTTCATCCGTTCAAGAACTAAGTATTGCATGATAATGCTGCTGCTGCTGCGTGCTGCTGCTGCTGATGACGATGATGATGATGACGATGAAGATGATGACGATGAAGACGATGATAACAATAATGGCAACATTTACGATGACAATAATAAACGTAAAACAAATGATCATGTAGTAGTAGTAGTAGTAGTAGTAGTAGTAGTAGTAGTATTAGTAGTAGTAGTAGCAGCAGCAGCAGCAGCACTATAGTAGTAGTAGTAGTAGTAGCAGCAGCAGCAGCACTAGTAGTAGTAGTAATAGTAGTAGTAGTAGTAGTAGTAGTAGTAGCAGCAGCACTAGTAGCAGTAGTAGTAGTAGTAGCAGCAGCAGCAGCACTAGTAGTAGTAGTAATAGTATAGTAGTAGTAAAAAGTAGTAATCATGATAATGATAATTAATAATAATAATAATAATAGTATTAACAACAACAACAGCAGAATAGCAACAAACAACAACAACAACAATAATAATAATAATATAATAATAATAATAATAGTAATCATAACGATAATAACAATAATAACAACAACAACAACAATATAATGATGATCATGATGATGATGGTGATGATTATGATGATGATGAGAAAAGAGAGAAGAAGAAGAAGAAGAAGAGAAGAAGAGAACAAGAGAAGAAGAAGAAGAAACAGAACAAGAACAAGAACAAGAACATCAACAACAACAAAGAAGAAGAACAACAACAAGAACAAGAAGAAGAATATGAGACGACGACAACGAGGATGATGATTATGATGACTTTTTCTCTCGCTTTGTACGAACAACTTAGTCCTTATGCCATGATCTGCGTTATGTCATTTGGCACATGTGGCCATTCTGCCAGCAAAGAAGCATCTCTCCCTGGCAGTATCTGGCTGTCGGCAAGATCCCAGCCGCATCTTTACAGTTGCAGCCACCCCTGTCACAGCAGCAGTCGATTGATCGTGCGACGTTTACATGGTCGATAAAGTGGAAAAGGCTAATACGCATGTATGGTATGACTCAAAAAGCTGCGCGCGCGCGCACATGCGCCCAGAGAGAGAGAGAGAGAGAGAGAGAGAGAGAGAGAGAGAGAGAGAGAGAGAGAGAGAGAGAGAGAGAGAGAGAGACTTATTAGGAAGCTAAGACGCGTTTAAATCAAAACAGATCGATATTGCATCCTTCAAGTTCGGTATCCAGCAGCGCGTAGCAGTTTGGCCGAGTTGATGTAGTTTACCTGCAGTAAGAATGGTACGTATATAGCGACGACGGGAGTTAGGCCAAGTTTGATACAGGTTACACGTACAGCAAGATTTATGCAGAGCAACGATACACCTCATCTGGTACGCATAGACAACCAGGATACAGCAAGCGATGCAGTTAGCACACTTGATCTGGTTTTATGATATAGCTTATTTTTTTTGTCGTTTTCCCGTTTTTGTACTCCCAGTTCTAATAGAACAGGGAGTAGTTTACAATGGGAACGAAGAAATGCTGTCTGTGTGTCTGTGTGTCTGTCTGTCTGTCCGTCCGTGGTCAAAATACGTTCCACTCGCTGCAGACAAAACTGCTGGGCCAATCTTTCTGAAAAGTGTAGGTATATTCATTATGGGTCACAAATGATGCCCGATGGTTTATTTTTACCGTTATATCAGTTACTAACGGCTATAAACGGCCCATAACGGTTTTTCTTCTTTATAGAATATCTCAGAAAGTACTCGGCCGATCTTTCTGAAAATTTGTAAGTATGTTCATTATGGGTCACAGATGATGTCCGATGTTGACCAGAATAGCCGTTACTAACGGCTATAACGGCACAAAAACGATTTTTCCTCTGTATGTATGGATTATCTCACGCGTATTCAAGATAAAATTGGGAGTACGTTTAGAAAGCTTTGCATCTTGTTCCTTTTTCTTTTTCCTTTTCTTTCCTTTTTTTTTTTTTCTGTTTTTTTTTGTTTTTTTTTTTCTTTTCTTTTCTTTTTTTGTTTTTTTCTTTTTTTCTTTTTTTTAATTTCAAATAACAACCAATGGAGACGATTCGTTTTACGTAAAGCGAGGTTGAAACTTCGGTACCAATAGCTGATGTTTTGGCAACTCGAACAGAGTCGCTTTTATGCCACGATCTCCACCTACCAATCAGAAAAAGTGACTATTTTTGGAAGCATGGAGACACGTAGAATGACAGAACAGAAAGATCAGAAAGATGTTTTCTCTCTCCCCCCCCCCCCCCCCCCCCCCCCCAGCCCTTTAAAACAACGTTTCTCTTGTCTCTTTTTTTATATCGAAGATGATGTAAGAAGAAAGAGGAAGAGACACCCGAAGGTGCGGCTAGGACCCAAAGAAGTACTGTCCTCAACTGCCGAAGAAACCAGCTGGGAGCAATCCTGCACCACCATTGGAAGCCTGCACTGTGTTCACACAGGGTGCAGGCACGCGCAGGGCATTTCATTCAATCTACGAAGATGAAGTACATTTCAACGGAGGGAAGGTCAATTAAGCTCTAGTTTGTTGTGATTTGGTCTATATTTTTTTTACCTGTGTTTTTATTATGGATACATTTTCTTTCATGTAGTTAGCCTATGGGATTCGTCCACTTCTGTACACTTCCCTCCAACTGGGCAGATGGCAATTGTAGTGGCATACACCTGCCTGGAACCGTAGAGTATAGTAGTGTCATCATATATCATCATCATCATCATCATCATCATCATCATCATCATCATCATCATCATCATAAGTACTATATTACTATTATCATCATGATTCTTCTTCTTCTTCTTCTTCTCCTCCTCTTCTTCTCCTCCTTCTCATTATTCCTTGCTATTATTGTTGTGTTGTTGTTGTTGTTGCTGCTGTTGTTGTTGTTTTCGTTACTACTACAGTACTACTCTTATCATCGTTGCCGTTTGTCTTTGCTGTAGCTGTTGTTGTTGCTGTTGTTGCTTATGTTCATGTCGTTATCGCCGAACTAACAAATACCTAAACACAACACACGAATACATAACACTTAACAACAAGAAAACACAGTTCACGCCCAACCTCTGCCCGCCCCCTCTCCTCCCGCTCCCCCCCTCCCCCCGTACCCCCACCCCAACTCCCCGTCTCCTGTCCCCGCCAACTCGCGCGCGCCACGCACACACACACACCCACCTCACACCACACACACACACACACACACACACACACACACACCACACACACACACACACACACCACCACAGACACACACACACACACCACACACCACCGCACACACACACCACACACACCACACACCACACACACCACACACACACACACCACACACACACACACACACACACACACACGAATGCTCTCTCTCTCTCTCTCTCTCTCTCTCTCTCTCTCTCTCTCTTACACACACACACACACACACACACACACACACACACACACACACACACACACACACACACACACACAACACACACACACACACACACCAATCTAAAACAGCACAGAAGAATTTACTTACAGAAGAAAATTAAAGAAGAAGAAAAGAAGAAGAAGAAGAAGAAGAGAAGAAGAAATTACTTTGGGAACCGTTCGTGTTCTATTAGTATCGAAGACATTATCTGCCGAGAGACTGATTACCGTCTTTTGAACCCTTCGCCACAGCTCTGAATTGGCCGATGATATACACTTCTCAACTTTTTTGTGTCCCTCACCTCCTATCCCCCACCCCCACCCACACCCGTCACCCCCCCCCCATTCGCTAGCCCCCCCCCCCCCCCCCCCCCCCCCCCCCAGGCTCTCTCTATTCTGCTTCGTTCCGTGTCGTTCTGTGCTCTCCGTCCGTCATTTGCGGAAAGCGGGGTGGGTGGGTGGGTGGGGTGGGGTGGGGGGAATTCGATCTTCTCACAATACCGACCTGTGCAAAATTACATCAATTAAATCCCCGTGTTTGTGTGAAACTAGCTGGCGCGCGCGCGCGCGCACCGTTGTGTTTGTGTGTGTGTGTTTGGGGGGAGGGGAGAGGGGGTGCCACATGAGCGTGTGTGTGTGTGTGTGTGTGTTTGGGGTGTGTGGTGTGTGTGTTGGTTGTAGTGTGTGTGTGTGTGTGTGTGTGTGTGTGTGTGTGTGTGTGTGTGTGTGTGTGTGTGTGTGTGTGTGTGTGTGTGTGTTGTGTGTGTGGTGTGTGTGTGTGTGTGTGTGTGTCTCTGTGTGTTGTGTGTGTGTGTGTGTGTGTGTGTGTGTGTGTGTGTGTGTGCGTGCATGCGTGCGCGCGTGCGTGCGCGTGCGCGCGCGCGCGTGTGTGTGTATGTGTGTGCGTGTGTTGTGTGTGTGTGCCTGTGCGTGCATGTGTGCGTGCAGTGCTCTCTCTCTCTCTCTCTCTCTCTCTCTCTCCCTCTCTCTCATCCTCTCTCTCTCCTCTCTCTCTCTGCGCAAATGTATGTGAACTGTTGAATCCATGGTTTCATGTCTTTGTGTCGCTGCTTTGTCCCTCTTCGTGTCGGTGTTCTGAAACGTCTACCCTGTTCATTCCTTTTATCCCCCCCCCCCCCCCCCCCCCCCCCCCCGCTCCACTTTTTTTAAAACCATGAATTATACGCTTTCAGGTGTGTAATTAAACTTCTTTCATGTCTTGTTTTTTTTCATCTGACATGATTATTGCTATTTTGGTTATAATTAGTCGTTGTGGTAACCAGGTCACTGCCGGGGTGTAGACGGAAGGAGGAGGAAGAGGAGGGGATGGGGGTGGGAGGTGGTGGTAGTGGGGAAGAAGGGTGGGGGTGCTGGGGAGGGGGGTGCTGGGGGTTGGGGGGGTTGGGAAACACAGTAACCCTGAAAATTTGATGCCGCAATTTGAGAACAGCTTTGCTTTCTTGCGAACAACACTCTCTCGTTCTTGTTAGAGAATTTAGTCGCGTTTCATTTTTAAAACGTTCACACCCATCAAAGTGATAGATACGGCGGCTAACAGGCTGGCAAGATGTGTGTGGGGGGGGGTGTGTGTGTGGGGGGGGGGGGGGGGTGGGGGGGGGGGGGGAGTTGGGGGTAGGGGGATAAGAATAATGATTCTAGAAGAATGGAGAAAATGCGGAGTGGGGGGTGACATATCATGCTGTAAACGCAATGCTTGTGCCACAACAAGGAAAACATGTTAAGACGGTCAGTAGAACATGTTGTTGTTTGTTCTTGTTGTTGTTATTTCTCTTGTTGTTGTTCTTGTTGTATTTCTCTTGTTGTTGTTTGTTGTTGTTGTTGTTGTTGTCAGCTGTTGCTATTGTTTCATGTTGGGCGCCAGAGAGATTCAAACTCGCAACATTTCACACAACGAACTTTGATGTTTTCACCGCCTTTATCAATCACTCCTCTGAGAACATGAGAAGCTTCCAATGTGCGTGGAATGAAAAATATTGTCCTGGAAGGGGGGCTGCGTCTCTGTCTGTCTCTCTGTCTGTCTGTCTGTCTGTCTCCTGTCTGCTGTTCTCTGTCCTGTCTGTCTGTCTGTCTGTCTGCTCTCCTCTCCCTCCGCCGCCCTCTTCTCTCTGTCTCCCTCTCTCTCCTCTCTCTCTCTCCTCTCTCTCTCCTCTCTATCTCTATATCTCTCTATATGTATGTGTGTGTTGTGGTGTGTGTGTGTGTGTGTGTGTGTGTGTGTGTGTGTGTGTGTGTGTTTTGCACGCGCGTGTCGTTGCGTGCGCGCGCGCGTGTGCGCGGCTCTGTGTGCGTGTATGTGTGTGTGGTGTGTGTGTGTGTGTCTACTCCTCCCTCCTTCCTCCCCTTCTTTATACCCCGCATTTTGCTCTCTCTCCTCTCTCGCTCTCTCTCTCCTCTCCTCTCTCTCTGCTCTCTCTCTCTCTCTCTCTACTCCGTCCCTCTCTCATTCCTTTCGCCACAAAGACCGGAGGAAACTAGATCTAATGACATTGCTATCGCACGGGGGAAATAATCCACTTCAATGTAAAATCCTCACGTGTGTCAATACATATGTATACATTCTTTCTGGCCCTCAAAACCTTTAAGACATCCTTTATTCCCTTTGTACCAACATGAAAGAGGGGAAGCGTAACAGGGTGGAGATGAATGGAGATTGGGTATGGAAACCTTTGTCCTTTCTTTTTTCTTTGTTTTTCCCCCCCCCCCTCCCCCCCTCGTTTCCTCTTGTAATCTCTGTCTTTTTTGTGTAGCAAATGCGATTCCTCTCCAATTCCGAACACTCTTTCTGGGCGTTAGCGATCATCAAGGGCTGCCATCCATCAACTGGCCCAATGTTCATGTTTTGCCACTTTAGCAGCATTGAAATCCCGAATGACGTCAGGCACAACTGCTATATAAAGAATTCGCTTGTCCCTTCTTCCTCCCGTCCTTCCCCGCGCCACCTCCCTTCTCCTCCCCTTTGCCTTGTCTATATCACACCTCCCCTAACACCCCGGGTCTCTGTTTCTGTCTCTGTCTCTGACCTCTCTCTGTCTCTCTCGTCTCTGTCTGTCTCCTCTCTGTCCTCTTTCTCATCTGTCTCTCTCTCCTCTCTCTCTCGTGTCTTACCCCCGCTCTCTCTCTCTCTCTCTCATCTCTCCTCTCTCCTCAGTGCTATCTCTCTCTCTCGTCTCTCTCTCTGACCCCCCCCCTCTCTCTCTCTCTCACCATCCTCTTTCTTCTCTCTCGACAGTCACCCTCTCTCTCTTTTCGCTCGCGCCCCCCCTCCTCCCCTCTCACTTCTCTTTCTCTCTCTCTCCTCCAACTCACCCCCTCTCTTCTTCGCTCTCACTCAACCTCCTCACCCTCTCTGTCTATGTCTCTCCTCTCTCTGTCCCCTCTCCCCCCCCCCCCCCCCCGAACCCACGCACTCCATAACAGAGATTTTATCCCATATCATCTTTAGGATCTTTGTCAACAAACGCACGGTTTAGGACGTTGAAGGAAAGCGGGGGGAGAGGAGGGTGAGAGGGAGGGGGACTGAGACAACCTGAAGGGCTACGGACGTGGTGGAGGGGAGTTACCCAACAGCTCTGACTGCGATCGGGGCTAGATATGGGGAGGGGGAGATGGTATAAGGATCCAAGAAGAGGTGAGTTTTTTTCAAGGGAAGGATTGGGGGGGTGGGGGTTAGGGGAGGGGGGCGCTCCTCAACTTAGAGGATTATCCTTCTCCTTGCATTTTTTTTATTTTCTTTTTGTCACTCCCGTACATACTGTAATCGCTTTGCTGATCCTAAGTCGGATTATCTCGGGAGGAGAAGGGAGGGTGTGGGGGTGGGGTGGTGGGGTTGGTGGGAAGTGAGGCAAAGCTAAGCTTCAGGAAATCGTCTGAGTCAGTCTCGGCGATGCACCTGCTATCCTTCATCCCCCCTCCTGAATCTCGCTTTCTTTCTCTCTCCTCTCCCCCCCCCCACCCCCTCACCCATCCCCCACCTTCCCTCCTATCACCCGCCTCGGATTCCAGACACGCCACAA
>JADBJO010007094.1:0-27500 GCA_016801955.1 Conus betulinus
ACATGCTTCTGGCTGGAGGGAAGTGTTTGAGATCGGGGAAGCTGAGTGTACCCAAAACAGAAATGAAACAAGAATAGGCCTTGTACGTTTGCATCGAAAGAAGAAGCAAAAAAGATCAAGTTCTGGAAACTCTGGGGGGGGGCCCACCCTGTAAAACAAACTTTCTTTCCAAAGTAGGCACCAAATCAAAATTGTAACTTTGACAGAAATAAAAACATACGGGATCCCCCTTACATTCAGCAATACGCCTTGCAAAGCCAGTTAGGTTCCACCGGCTATAGGGGGGGCTGGGAGGGGTCATGGACTGAGACGCATTTGAGGTATTCGTTTGTAGACTGGTCAAGCCTTGACTGGTGGTAGCCAACCAGAGGGTTATGGGACCAAAGGGGAATTTGGACCAGGTCAACCTTGACTGCCGGTAGCCACGAAGTGTTATGGGGGAACCAAAAGGGGAATTATGGAACACTTCAGCAGGAGATAATAGCCATATTGAAAAACAGTTTAAATATTGCAGAAGGGAGAGAAGAAAATGATGAAGGTCCTAAAGAAATAAATGTCGTACAGATAAAGACATTGGGAGAAGATGTCATTGTTATTTTAGCCACATGCGAGAGCCAGTGACAGTTAGTTAGACAAGTTTAGGGGCTACCAACAGAAAGAACGATGGGTTGAACACACGTCAGAAACTGACAGTGATATTCCACAGGTCGAATGAATATGAGACAGCACCAGATTTACTGTCAATTTTACAAGCAAAATAAAGACTTTAAACAACCAAAAAGACACGAACACTTTTTAAAAAGAATTATCATTTAACAACTTATAAATGTGTCAATTTCTGTCCTTTCATCATTCAGAGGGATGCTTTTAGGATTAGAGTATAAGCAGACTGTTTGTTGTGTAGTTGGTTTCCAGAAATTGATTGATTTGCGATGAAAATATGGACATGGACAGGATGTTGTGGAGGGTGAGTCCACATCTATGTTCAAGCAAATTACAGAGGGTGAAGTTCACGCAGGAAAAACATGATTCCTTGGAAGTGAGTAACCATTTTAGTGCATGAATGAGGGGACATGGTACTGGTCTCAGAGAAATTGGGGGACCTCTGTTCCTCATCATCTTCAGTTGTGATAGAATTCAAAACTCGGTTGCCTTTCATGCCCTGCTGTCGTTACGGATGTCAGTTTCAATTTCCTTGTTGTCCCCTGCTCATGGTAAAAATTTGTGCCAAAGTCATTGGTAGTGAGGTGGGCCTGTTGATTTGGGGGGGGACTGACTAAGACCTTCAGCAGCACTAGCCCAGAATTCTTATTGACTCTTGATCTGATGAAACTACTAAGCAGTGAATGCCATCATTTTGGGTTTAGTAGGGCAGTGTCTGTCATGCACATGTTGCACTAGAACTCTTGCATCTGGTGAACACCACTGAAGTGATTCGGCCGTGTCTCCTTTGGGGGGTTTGCTTATTTACAGAAAAACAAACCCTTTTTTGTGCACACTGTGATCAACTTCTTCATGCTCTCTGATCTATTCTGTTACTGGGTTACTGTTAGGGGAGAATAACGTCCTATCGGCGCTGTGGCCCTTAAGGACAAGGTTCCTGCAGACATATGTCTACATATTTGTGGGCAACCTGCTGCTTTCATCTGGCAGTGGTAGGTAGGTTCAATGGGGGGTCGTCGTATTCGTCTCCCAGAGCTCGTGGTTGGCTTCAATTCTGGTCGTTATCCTCTTGAATGATGGTTCAAGTTTGGTGAAGTGTGGTCTTGAACGTTTAGTTCACGTTGTTTTAAGTTGTTGATCGACCGACGATGGGCATCGCGTGTGTGTTGCCTGCTGTCCCCCAAACATCATCAGGCTGTTCTTCAGGGCCCAACTGGGCGGCCTTCTTCATGCTGCGGGGAGGCGATGGTCCCTGTGCCGCGTGAGGGCGCCTCTGCAAGGAGGAAGCAGGACGAAAGTCGCTGGGAGCGCTGCACGAGCCCCTAAAACTCGGGCAGGCGCGTCTCGCTGACTGCGGCCGCGAAGAGGGCAATTTTTCAGGCCAACCCCCTAAGGAGTGCCCCCGTGTCTGCCACCCCTCAAAACAGCACGGTTATTCTCCAGGCCACGGTAGTCGCAGTCAGGCAGCGCTCCTTCGCCAATCGCCCCACATCTCCAAGAGCCGTCCCCGGCGGCACAGGCTAGGAGACCCGCCGTGCACCCACATGGCTGGAAGGTTTGTCTGGCGCCGCCCGACAAGACTGATCTCTCACATTCAGTGTCCCTCAAAGGAGAGCTGCCACCTCTCCCCCTGGCCGTCCACGGCTATGCCACACTCGCAGTGAAACGACTCTATCCATCCCAACACACGTTCAGTTACACACTTTTGGAGCACTCAATAATGACCACAGAGAATAATTTGCTGACAAGAGAGCATAAAACACAGGAATGTTGACCCCACAAAATGCTTGATCCACTCTCAGTTCTGCAATGAACCTACTTTGCCTGGGTACTGCTTTGTTCAAAAATCATTGTGATCGCGGGGAAAGGAGACTAGGTCATGTCATTTCAAGTCAGTTCACCTCTTCAGTATGCACTTATCCGAGCTTAGTAACACCGAAAAACCATCGGCAAGATAGGTAACTCCGTAATTTGAACATGGTTACTCAATTAAAAAAATAATAATTTAAAAGAGAGGAAAAGGGAAAGAATGAAATGAAAATAATTTTTAAAAATTCCTACGAATATATATGTTGCTATACGTGTAAGTTTGAAGAATGTCACATGAGCCATTTACTCGGGGAAAAAAAAAAACTTCTTCTTCAGAACTTTCTTCCGAATCGTTGCTCATCATACCTTGAACCTCATCCCAGTCGAAAATCTAGGTCACTCTAAGCTTCATCACCCAGCACTTTCACTAGTCTTATGCCGTAAATTCTACAAATCACAGTATCTCCATCACTAAAATCTCATTATAGAACGGCAGAAATCAAGGTAAGCCATGGTGAAAAAACCGCATTTCGACTTCAAAACTTGCAATAGAAAGAACATTCAGTGGTGACTGTGGCTTGGGGAGTTGGAATGAAATCGTGGTTGTAATGCCCACTGAGGAGGCATAGAACATTTGACAAGAAAAGGTTTTTGTGACATTATTATATGGAAGTCAGTGAAATGTGTCAGTTGGAGGGTATTAAAAGACACAGTTTTTACTTGAAAAAAGTATATTAGTAAAAGTGAAGATCTGTCTGTGTCCTGAAGATACGTCTGTGTGATGTGCAGGAGGACATTATTAGCAGCGAAACTGTTGAAAGATGTGGAGAATGTTCTCAACTCTAACACAAGTGGATAACTTCTGACATGGTTGTGAGAGTGCCAGCAAATGTCCATTCACCCTTGACGCCTCGCACTGCAGCAGCAGCCGCACATTAGGAGGGAGGATGGCTGTCACGATGGAACTGTTACGCTGACAGAAAAAGTATATGGACGCTGCCATCAGATGGAAAGAATGAACTCATTTTGCATGTGACGCAGCTTCTAGGGTCATGAGTGAAAGTGCAAAAAACCTTCACTGAGACTGACATCCAGGGATTCCAGTGTTTGACTTTTTTTGTTTGTTTGTTAATAAATCATTTTTCATTGAGAAATACAAGATATTTTGTATAAAAATTTTCTGTGAAAAAACCTGTTAAAAAGGTATGTATCAGGGAAAAAGAGGAAGGCTCATATATATTTGTTTTAATGCTGCGTTTTTTGTTTTTTTTTTTTTTTTTTTATGGTTCTCTGATGCACTCTATGAGTTCTAGAAAACCGATGTGAAATTCAGTTCAGTTTCTGTTTGTGGCAAGTACGCAGAATGTGAGAAAGCTGCAGCGCATTCAAGATTTGAAAACATCATGGAGAATAAAAATCAAAGAAATTGATGGGTACTTTGTAAGTACTTGTACATGGGCATGCATTATTTGTATTGCATATGAGTCCTATATCTATCAGGTACAAAAAAACATTAGTTGAAGTCTTTTCTTTATTTTCCTAGTACTCCATACGTAGTACATAAGGTGGTTGTGAGTAGGATTGCATATATTAACTTATTACATGCTGGTATCCATGTACATCAACTGGTTGAAGTGTTCAGTTGGTTAGTATGTATCAGCATGTGTTAGTATGCTCGCTCTGCCATTCAATTGGGCAGTTTTCAAGCACCATAGGTTTTTTTTAACAGTGTGAGAAGGAAATCAGTTTAGTCAGCAAAGGGAGAAAAAAAAAAACACTGAAGCTTTGGAAAGAATAGGTCTTGTGTTGGAGAGCTCGTTGTGCAAGTCGAATTGACCAATTTGGGCAACATGTTCACCCAGTTCCGATTTTTGTTTCGTTTCTGGGACTTTTCAAAGTGCAGTGCTTTTGTTTTACATTGGGGACAATGTGTGCTTTGATAACCTGTGTAAAATCTAATGATTGGGGCGAACTTTCCCTCCCTCACACCCCACCTGCCCCTTAATACAACAGTGTTTCATCATCAATGCAACTTGTATTTTCTGTAATTCCTTGCGTGAGAAACGCGGCGAGTGTGTAGATTGAAATAATCATATTTGTTTTTTTTTTTTTTTTTTTACCTATGTTTTAACTATGTTACCCATTGCATTATATATTGTCATATCTTGCGGTACATGTACAGGAAGTATATGAAATTAGGACTTGGTGTTTTTACCTTGCAAACTTTTTTTTTCTTTTAACCATGCATCGTTAAATTTACATTATTCATAGTGATCATAATGTTTTCAGATGCTGTCATTAATCATTTCCTTCGTGCTTTTCCAAACTTTGTCATCTCTGCACTTACTTCCTTTTTCAGTTCCATTAGGCTTTGGAAAAGGTAGTTGAAAAATGCCAGTGTCGTTTTGGCTTTTTTTCCTTTGTTTTGTTAAGTTAGATGTGTTTTTACCATTGCAATCGAATAGTTGGTATAAGTATAATATTTGGGAACTCGACTGGCACACGATGATATGCTATTGTAGCCATATGCTTTCTAAAAGGGGCAGAGGTCCCTATTTTTGAGTAGTCCATTCTAAGCAGAGCATGAACGTATTCCAAATAAGTGAACACAAGGTGAATGAGCAATATTCATTAGACTCATTACTTATAATCTAAAACCAGGGGCCAGCATTCAGCCAGTATAGTGAAGCCCTATTAGAATTTGCCATAAGCAAGAACAAAATGCGGTTAAAACTAGATTTTATATAACCAGATTTTGTGGAATGTTGATTACAAAAGAGAAATGGTTCTTCATGTTAGTAAAATTCAAATTCCAACATGACTGGCTTCAGTAGTTCCAGATAGTGTTTTGAGTCTGTGATTGATGCTAATGAGGTTTGCGACCCCAGTAATGTGGCACATAGTATGTTTGAAACGGTTTTAGAGGATATCTGAAATAATGCATTGTCTCAGTGATCTGAGCTGACCACAAGATACGTTGCTCTCACCGGGACAGAAAGTGCATGCATTTAGGATGGAATCCTTAGTTTCAGAACTTGCTTTATGATGAAGTAGTAAGTAGAGATGTATGTTTTGTAAATCCTTGATTTTTTAAACATTGACAGAATTGATGAATGTCATGTTCAGGACTTTTGTTTCTTTTCCTTTTTAAAAGTCTGTTAACGTGAAAAGTTGATTTTAAAATCCTGTGATTTTACACCAGATTGGGAAAAAAATCTTTGGTTGTGTGCAGATTTCATTTGGAGTGTTCTATGAATCCCCCTTTTTTTTTTTACTTTTGCGGCCAACAGATAAACTTCTGTTTAAGTCTCGCCAAACACTTAATTTTTGAATGCCAATTTTAGAACATGTTTTTTCAGATATGGTGAAATTATCTCTAATAGATGGAAACATAGTAAAACCAGAATAGATGAATTGTAGCAAAATTCTATACCTTTTTTTTTTTTGTTGCATTTTCAACATTTTCTGGAACGACCTGCCTTTCATACCTTTGATTGGTGTGAAAAAAATATAGCAGGGTAGCTTTTAATGAAATGATAACTCTCCCTCGCACTCTCTCTCTCTCTCCCTCTCTCTCTTTCTGTCGCCCTCTTCACCCAGCTCCACTTTGCACCTCTCATTCCCCTTCCCCTCTTTTTACAAAACTATTTCATTTCATATTTCATTTCTTTTTAATACATTTTGTACAAATTCTGAAGATCCATAAATGCAGCCTTTCAAATGCCACAAATTTCGGCAGTTAATTTGATGGTCTTGTTCTTGGTTTACTTTAGTCATTCAGGGTTCAAGAATTACGTTTTTTTTTTTATCTGTGTGGATTGCAAATTATGAAGATGTTGGTTCATACCTTTGTTTTCATAGTCAACACGGCAGTGGATTTTTACTGTATTTCCCTATATATACTCTTTGCTTTCTACGACGACTTTCAGAGAATCCATCTTTTTTTTTATCTTTATAACTAAGCTAGACTTTCCATTTTGCTTTCTTTTGACATGCTGTCTTTTTTTGTTGTTTTCATCAGAAACATACACACAAAATCATCCATGCATCACTCATGATTGTCATTTTTGCCCACTCATACAGTTGGCCATTGGACAACATGAACAGAATCATCAGCCAGCATCATGTTTTGTTTGTGCAGTCTCTCTTTTTTTTTTTCTTTGGCCTGGGTGATTCGGAAAGGACTGTTAAATGCTGGGGATGAGTAATCGCTGCCCTGTTTGCCTGAGAGGATCGTGTGAACATCTGTTCCTGCCTCAACATATTTTGGATGCTTTGTTTGGATCAACATTGTTGTACATGACCATGAGAGTGCGGTGTTGAAACTTGTAATGTGATTGTTGGTTAATTATCAGTTTACAGAAACTATTATTGAATGCAGCCAAGAGTCTGCGTTAAAACAAATTTTTCGCCTTTGCCACCCACATGCAAGAGTGTTTGAGACACTGGCACCTTGTAATCAAACGGCTGCTAAGAAGTAAACCAATAAGGAGCCAGAGAGTTGGCATAAAAGATGATCACTTCTGCACACTTGCAAACCCAAGGATCAGAACCCAGGACTTGTCTTTGGACATAAAAGCTGACTGTCCAGGCAGCCTGCGGTCTGAGTTCAGAGTTCAGAAAAGAAAAAAAGAGGTTTTCTTTTCTTATGGAGAAAGGTCCCCATGATACTTTGACTTTTGTTCAGAAAATGTGAACAAAAAGCGATGCAACTGCTCTGAGGATGGTGGAAGCCAGGGTATATATTATAATGTTACATAATATAGTTTTGCTAACATGAATTTTTTTAAAAACGAGTGTTGGTTTTGTACGCTTACACTGATTCGTTGTCGCTCCCAGTTTTTCTCACTTTCGCCAGAGTCCCTTTGATATATAATGCACTTGTATGTTGAAAAGGGTGTGCTAGCAGAATCATGGTTCGCCAGTCATGGATTGAAACAGAAAGAGTAAACTCAATCAAGTTTCTCTGTCTTCTAGATGTCATAACTGTCCGGGGTATATACATACTTAAGTTCAACAAATAATATAAAAGATGTACTGACTAGAAGGATGGTGAAAAACTGCCGCACAGCCCGGTTATATTCCCTCTTTGAGCAGTGCGAACAAAGATGATTTGGGGGATCGGTGCGATTTTGATGGAGTGGTTGAATTTTTAGGGGGGGAGGAAAAACGTTTTTCTTTTATTTTTTTTTTTGCAAGAAAGGAGCAAACAGGACTTTCACCAAAACATTCCAGTGGTGCTGACGAGCAGCCACAAAGCAAAACTATGCAGCAAACTTTGATTTCGTTGTCTGCGTCCTACGAGGCTTTCGTCGCTAAGCCGCCTGCCTTAACTGAATTGTTGGTGCTGTCAAAGATTTGTGCCCTGATCAGTGATGGTTGTTGCTGCTAGCCGTGAGTAACAAACATTTCTGGAGCAGGTCTACAACGTTTCTGCCATGTAGGCTTACAACATGCATTCCTCCATCAGAGTTGTAGGTTGCAAGCGGAGCTTTTGATTAATCCTAACAGCAAGGCCTCTGCTGCTTGTGGCCTTTCTTTTTCAGTACAGTACTGTTTTGGAAAGATTTACACTGTTTAGTTGTTCTGGCTTCTTTCTTGTCCATTTTCTACTTGCATTTACATGTGCAGAAAGGGCTAAATACTTACTTTGGGATGTTTTTTTTTTTTTTTTTTTTTTTTTTTTTATTTTGAGATGTGAGAGTAATACATTTTTCTTTACCTGTTTGAAACTTGGAACTTGTTGACATCTGGAATGTGTTAATGCTGCCTGATTTTTTTTTTTTTTTTTTTTTTTTTTTTTTTTGAGATTACTTTCCGTTGCAGAAATTCTCAGTTCTGTGTGATGTGGAAGTCTGTGAAATTGCGTTGACCGTTTTGTTTTGTTTCTAATTTTTGCTGTGATAGGATTGTTGTTTTGTTCTGTCCATCAGCGGCAAGGTCAGCTGTGTTGTGATTGATCTTCAAGGATTATTATCTTTTTTTTTTTTTTATTGAACATGCATGTTGATCATGATTTTATCAGATTTATTTTTTAAAGTAAAAATTCTGTGTTTCCATATAGTTATGTTCTGTAACTAAAAAATTCAAAGAACTTTTGTGTTTGGTTCTTCGGAGGGTAAAAAATGCATCATTTTGCAGCTAGCGGTTTCATCAGAGATTGTGCGTCATTTCTGTCCATTTCCATTATGATCAAATGGCTGCAAATCTCTTTTCTTATGGTGTGTGTTCTTTTATTGTTTTATTAGTGGGGTGTATGACACACTTTTGAAGTCTTTTATTTTTAAATATATAGAAGGTGTGATACTTCATAGGGACCCAAAGATGGCAGGCTTAATGTTGTCAGTATAGTTGGGGTGTCAGTGTGGTCTCTCCTCTCCCTATTTTCTGGACTTTCATTCTCATTGCATATTTTTTTTTTTTTTTTTTTTTTTTTTTAACTCTTGCTTGCTGTTTCAAGTAACTTGTGATCTACAGGGCCAGTCATAGACTTCAAAAGCCTTACCAGTAGTGACGTTGCCTTGTTGCTTTGAGATCTGTTCAGTTTTTTTTTTTTTTTCCATTTTCTGTGAACAGGGAAGAGAATTTTTATCCCATATGACGTGAATCGTCTTGATAGAAGAACCGAGGAATCATACATAAGAATAGGGCAGCCTGATCATATACCATGTGTAACCTTGCATACCATACTTCCTTGTATTTGACCATTTTGGAATAACCATTACAAATGAATGAAGTTTTGCTTATGATTTTATTAAAAATGTCATCAATGTAACCGCATGATCGGTAACTTATGCACCAAATTTTTTTTTTTTTCTGTATGACTTTCCCAGTTGCATGTTCAGTGCTAAAACCACGGCTGGATAAATGAAAGTTACACTGTTTTTTTTCATGTTTCGTATTTTATCTACATATTTTACATTACATGGTAAATGGAAAAAGGGTGGGGTAGAGGCAGTTGTCAGCGCATACCTTTTGTACCATGATTTGTAAAAGGCAACAGAGTGCCACTTTTCAGTTCGACTGTGAGAAGTGCCACTTTTCGGTTTGATGTGAGACATGTGGAGACATGTACATGTGTTGTTTAATGTACAATAGATCTCAGTATTTTCTTGTTCATTAAAAAAAAAACAAACATTAAGGAACAATAAGCACATATACAATACTTTCTAGATTTAACCATTAATCAGCTATGCCCCAAACACTGGGATTTAAAGTGATAAAAAAAAAAAAGGAAAATAAATTTTATGTAAAAAGCATTTCATTGTGTTTCCATGGAGAATGAGTTGTTGGGAATATGAATATGCGCTTGACATGCATGCACTCTTATTTGACATGGGCTTGTATATACCCCTTTACTGCAAACATGCATGCACACGAGTGTCTACAAAACACTTGAATATTTAAATGTTCCCTTGTTTGATTTTTTTTTTTTTTTTACATGTGTAACGAAACTCTGAAGAAAGCGAAAACCAGAAATAGGTGTTCTTCATTGAAAGTTTTATTTGATTTTCTACTAAGATTTATAAACGAAGCAAGCTCCGAATACAACTTCATCACAGTTTGTCCCTTATTAAGATTCGTTGATCAAAATTTTGTTTTTGTTACATTTGAAGTTAGATTTAGATTAACTCTTACTGAGAGACAGAAATCTTGGTCTGTTGTTCAGTTTTCATTTTGGTACATGTGCATTGAGAAAATAGTGTTGACTTCACATCACTGGAAGATGAAATTCAGTTGGGAGTCATACCACGGATGTGTATCTTGTAATAATATCTAAACATCTGGGGGGAATACTATATTTGTCACCATCATCTGGCTGTGCAAGGACGCTCTATTAAATGCTAAAAATGTAAACAAAGCAAGTGCACATCTGGAAAACAACAACAAAAAAACTGTATGACGTCAAAATCTAAAAGGATCTTAGTATGCCTTTGCAACTCTTGATCCAACAATTGGATTTTCATGGTTTTTACAATGTGGTGTGTATATTGATTACGGTGAAACTGTTTTATAAGATTTTTTGTCCTCTATAAAATTTTTTTTTTATTTTTTATTTTTAATTCAACTGAAGGCCAATTATCATCCCACCAGGGTCCAACCCCTCCTACCTTTCCTGCAAAGGAGACAATTATTTCCTGTGTATTAGGGAACATGTGTACTACAAAAGCATAGGGCACATTCAAAATGCTTGTTTTGACCAAGCAGACTGTCTCAACCAAGTCTAAATGATGAGATTCTTTTTCATTCCAGCAACTCTGTTGAAAAACCATTTAAAACAAACAGAAATTCCATGCTGATCGACGAACAGACATGGGGGTCAAACCCACCATCATCAAGGTGAAATCTGAAGCTGCAAAAGGTCTGAAAGTTACGAACAGAGGATCTGTAAAGTTGTTCATATGATACACACTGAACCACTCTGGCTTGCCATCAGATGATAGATTTCTTGTTAGATCTCTTCAAGACTGTGTTTCAATTGGTGAGAAGTAAAATCCATGGATGTCCAACATAGTCTAGAAACTGAACAATGATATGACAGAACTTTTACACACCTCCCTTCCAGCTACAGATTCGTCCTCTATACTGTCTACCATCTATCATGGGAAAACACCACTGTTCTTTATGTGATCAAAGGCATGATCTTGGCTTGTACAATGATCAAAATCTCTCCGATGAATCAGAACAATAACCAGAAACATGTCGGGCATCATCACTTTAACTCTTAACCAATCGATGCCTTGGCGATACCTCGCGCACAGATGAAACTTAAGACAAGAATTACAGCATGTATGATTTTTGACACGTGAGATTAGTTAAGAATTCACTTCTTGCGGGGTATCCACAAAACAATTCTAAGACCGCGCCATGTTTAAAAATTCGGCTGCCAGAAGTTTCAGTTTGCATATACCTCACTTTAGGATAAGCTCTATTGTGGCTTCCAGGTTTGAACACGGAACAAAATACACAATTTCATATCTTTGCTTCAAGTCATCACTGACACTTCACCCCAGTATCTTCATGACCATCTTTGTTCCATCAATATCGTCATTCTTCTGCTGATGACAGAATCGTCTGGCATACTACAAAGTTCAATGGGAAATAGAGGGCATGGGGAAAGAGCTGACAGTATGTCTTCTCCACAAAACTGGAACTTGCTGCACAACATCACAAGAGTCCGTCACTCTCATTTGTTTGAAACCAATATAAAATTTCCTTTCAAGCAGCCTTTGTCCCCCGATGACCCCCCTCAAATTTTTTTCAGCCCTTCTAAACGGTCCATGTGAGCTTCTGATGTGTGGGTGTGTGTGTGTGGGTTGGGATTGATCATGGGTATACCTGGCATAAGGAGAAAGGAAGAGAAAACATGAGCATGGTGTGTGTGGGGGGGGGGTGGGGGGTTGGTGTTGCACACAGTGCATATTTCTCACTTTTGGGAAGCGCTTTTGAAATTTTAGAAAGGCAAAAGGCATCGAAAAATGTCCTTGTTTACCAAGAAATGATCACCCACAAAGTAACAACGTAAAGAATTTTAACTGCTTCCTTGGCTTATTTTGACAATTTTTTTCAACATACGGTCCAACTGTCTAATTGATGGTCATCACTGCAATAACAACTGGTGTAAACGAGTCGTGTTAAGACAAAAAAAAAAAAAAAAAAAAAGCCAGCCAGTATCTTTCATCATCACAAAACCACCACTGTCCACAGGCAAAAATAAAACTCCACGCCACACACTAAAGATAAGGAAAACTTTATCATCCAAAGAGAATCATGTCAAATGTAACAGTCATCGTTGTAAAAATAATCGTATAAAAAAAGGGGAATTAACAGAAACATCAGACATGTACAACACCAGGTATAACATTTCTCAGAGAAATCATATAACAAATGAACGTTATTGGAAATGAAATGAGGCATGGAACAGTTAACAATTAACAGTAAAACAAAGTGGGGTAACTTTTGCTCCCATAAGAAAACCTAAACACAGAGTAACTTTTATTCAGGACTGGCACAGCCTTTTAAACTGAATAAAGTCAAGACATACATAGACGAACAATTAAGTGTGGGGGAAAAAAAACAAGCGCAGGCCAACAATTCAACTGTCTTCATAATAATGACTTGTCAAAGATTTGGACTTTGAGAAAATTGGGGGGGGGGGGGGGGGGGGGGGGGAAGATGGAGAAACTGGAAACATAATAAATATATTACAGATATGAAAACTCTTCACTAACTGCATAAGGGAACCATCGTGATCCCTTTTGAAGGTAGGTATATTTGTATTGCCTGCTCCGAGGTTTTAAACTAGGCGAGTTGTCCACACCACACACAAAGGACGGACATTATAGTTTGTAATCCTAACGATGATAAATCTCGAGATGCCATCAAAACCTGGAGGTCAATTTCTCTTTTAAATGTTGTTTATAAGACAGGGGTCAGCATGTGTTGTGAATAGACTAAAAAGGGTTCTTCCAAGTTTGATCAATGAAGACCAAACAGGATTTATGGCCAATAGACTATATCGGAGATAATATTAGATTAATCTATGACTTCATTAACTACTTGGCGAGACACCAACTGCCCGTTTTACTTTTCTGTTTAGATTTGCGAGAAAGCCTTTCAATTCCCTTGACTCGGATTCATGAATAAAGTACTTGTAGCATTCGGTTTATGACCAGATATGCGTAAATGGATAACTGCTTTCTTTTATGATATCAAGTCAACTGTTCTTGTGAATGGCCAGGCATCTGGTTGGTTTCCTGTAGGTCGTGGGTGCAGGTAGGGTGACCAAGTTTCACCCTACATATTCATTTTATGTGTGAAAATCCTTGCCATTATGTTGAGAGATAACACAAATATAAAAGGGCTCAAAATAGCAATACAGAACACAAAATTTCACAATATGCGGGACAATGCAGAAATTATGCTTGAAGGTGACAAAGAGTCTTTTGAGGAAACCCCTGGTAAACAGTTGATAGGTTTGGGAGAAAAATCAAGTTTGATATTAAACACAGAAAAAAAAAAGTGCAATATGGCTCGGCAGTAGGAAAAAATGCAACGATTCGCTACATGAAACATTATGCATTCAGTGGAATCCGCCACAATTCAAAAATTCTGGGTATCTTATTTACTAATGATCTTGTCAACTGTTCAGAAATAAAACATACAGGCTAGATTTCTTGAAATAAGAATGTTATATAAGGTATGGTTAAAGAGACAGATCACTCCACTTGCAGGGTGGCTGTTTCCAAGTCTTCAATCTTGTCCAAAATAATTCATCTCTGGATTCTATATCCAAATCCTCCCGATGATGTAATAATTGCTGTTCAAAACTTAAGTCTTTCGATTTGTTTTGGAATAGATTAGAAAACGGGATCATATGGTAAACAGAATACTGTAGTTGAAAACATAATGAATGGAGGACTTGGTGTGTCAAGAATAAAAGAATATATATTTGCATTAAAACTCACATGGATTAGAAAAATAAGAATATTATCTCACAAGTGAAAAAGTATTACTTTGGCAATTTGTCCAAAAATATATCGTCTGGAAAAAGATTGGTTGTAGTTTTCTTCTAGGCCAAATATCCAGAAATAAATTTTGGGCTGATGTATTTCAGCATATAAAGAATTTGGCCAAAGGACCACACCTTGCATTTCCCAAGAAACTGCTTCCAAAAATATATTTCATAATGAGAACATTAAGATAAACAAACAAAACAAACAAAATTTCATCAAAGTCTGTTTCACAAAATTTATAAACACAACTGGACACATAATGAAAGAAGACGGCAAGCTTTTGGCATATGTAGAGTTCAATAGCAAATATGGATTTTGCATCAACTTTATTTCATATACTGGATTATTAAGGGAGGTTAAAAACACATATATTCGGAAAATTGCAGTAACAATGACAAATAACAAGCATGAAGAAATGTCGAAGTTGTGGAAACTTATCTGTTCAGTCAGCAGAGGGACACATATTTACCATGATGCTTTCTGTGTGACAACATAATCCCTACTTCTTGCAACAAGTGGAATGAAAAAAACTTGACCAGCAACTGGAATGGAATATAAATTTTTTAAAAAGATACAAAATAGAAAAGAAATAAAACTTAAATGAACACAGATGGGATAATAAAAAAAAAAACAAAAAAACTTGGTGTGATGTGTTGGTTCACCAGAAAACTGAAAGAGCAGTGAAGGGAAAAGCAGAAAACTTGTGATCGTGGGACCCTGTTCCTCACTAGTAACTTCAACAGTGTTGGACGCAAAGCAGAAATCTTTCACACAATGTTATGAGTAATGTGACATGTGCAGATAGAAATTTGATATATGCTCTGTTGTGTAAACGGTGTGATAAAGACAGATTATGTTGTTGAAAACTGGACGTTCATCGAAAGAAAGAATAGCGGAACACAGACATGACATCAAGTTCCAAAGAGAAAAGCCAGTAATGCCACATTTTCCTCCATCATTCAGTGGACGACCTTGCTGTTGCAGTGTTGGCAAAAGCATACGGTGAAAGCAAAAGCTTCAGACTTATTACTGAAAAAAAATGGATAAGGACATTAGGACACAAGGATGCCAAATGGATGTAATGTTAAGACAAATTTGTAACAAACCCTATCCAGATTTTACCTATGAACAACATTGATGATTTGCAGGAGAAAAAGAAAATTTATATACATATTTTTCAGATGACAGTTCTTGTATGCCATGCACAGTCACAGACAGGGCTATGGTCACATTATTCTGTGGGGTTCATTTTCATTGTGTTTTATGGATCGTATTGTTATGTTTTTGAAAGTACATTGCATGGTTACAGTATAACCACACACACACACACACACATACACGTGCACGCTGCGTGTATGCACGCACACACACACATACACACAACTTGCCCCCCCCCCCCCCCCTTTTTTTTTTCCCCTTGTTGATGACATCACATATTATGACGTCAATTCTTTGCTCTGACCAGTTGCCAAAGATGGGCATCACGTAGTTGCATTGTTTTTGTTTTTTTTTCTCTTGAAAAAGGCCACATGGCCGAAAATCAGAAGCGTGGCATTGCGATTTTCTAAAACTTAAATGGTTTCAGATGAGAATTCTACACTGTAAAATTGGGTACAAATACTGTGTTGTCAAAAATGAGAATTGAACTGAGTGATCATTGTACATTTTGTAATAGAAAAAGGAAAAAAAAAACACTGAGCATCTGTTTTGGTTTTTGTAAAACACGTGGCACATTTTTGGCAACAACTTCAATCAATAATAAAAGGAAAATGTCAGCATGCAGCTTCTTTGAATTTGTCTGTTGAATTGGTATCATTTGGGCATGCAAATCATTTCAGAAGTGATGAAAACCTTTGACTTCATACTACTTCTAGGAAAATATTTTATCTACAAATCACATGTGAGAAAGAAAAACTTCAATTGTAATAAGCTTCCTACATTATTTAAAGACAAGATATAACTCTGAATAGCAAGTTGCGAAAAAGCATAAAGTCAGGTCGAAAATGCATGAAAAATGGCAACTATACCAATCTTACTTGATATATATATATATATACGCTGAGGGACTGAGGACTAGTCTGTCTCTGTGTCACTTAATATCCATGTACGTTTGGAGTCCCTGGTAACTTTGTCCGTGCCCTGTCCTCTCTCTCTTGTTGTTTTTGTTTCATTTTTTTTTTTTTTTTTTTTTTTTTTTTTTGTATTTAACCAGTTTTTGAAAGATCTCCCCCTACAAATATGTTAACACATGGTACGTAAACTGTTTAAGGATGGCCAAAATGCACATGCTTGGCTGTTGAAGCATAAATGGTATGAATCGTATCATGATATGAAGGGTAATGCTATGAATGTGTGTAAAATGTTATGTTTTGCCAGGAGAAAAATAAACAATAAAGAAAGAAAAGATGCTGGGTAAGCATCCAGTTGAAACAAACGTCAAAGACAGTCTAACTCACAAAGCATGAGCAAGTCACAAACACACATTGCAGATACACCCACAGTGGCAGCACAGGCACAGCTAACACATAATCCATCTTCCATTTACTCACTTTTCCTATTACCCTTCTCGCTACCCTCCCCATCCCCTATTTCTCACCAACCTTCCCTTTTCACAATACTTTTCAGAATGACAACATTTCAGGGAAAAATACATGTATGTCAGTCTGTCTGTCGGTCAATCTAACTATGTATCTAAAACAGATGTCCTACACTAGGCTACAAAATAAATTTTACCTTGTTTCGTGTCAGATAATTCACGTGTATCGTGAACAGTAAATGATGAAAACAACACACCGGAACACCCTTAAAATCTGTCTTTTGTAAAACCTTTGGTCAGATAAAAGAAATGTTTGCCTCTCTCAGAAACTCCAAAATGACATCAGGTGGGACAGCTGTGAAGAAAACTTTCATGGAGTCTGCTGTGATGCGTTTACGTCTGACACCATTTAAGTTCCAACACCATAAGAACATGTTTTACAGTGAGTGGCACATCACATGGAAACACACCTTAGAGCTTCTCACCATTTAAAAGATAAGGAACGGGTGTGAAAGGATTGACCTGTGTGCGAAAGGGAACAGGACTGTTTTTCTTCTTTACGGCCACCAGGGAAACAGTAAACAAAGGAATTTCGAAGGTTGAGTCAACAAAAATGCTCCAGGTACACAGAGCCTTTTTATGCGTACGATCGATGTGCTAAAAGTAATTATCCAAAAGCTCAGAAACCTTCCACTGTGTACATATCAAATGACCATGATCAGAATGATCACCATGCCATTCTCCGATGGACATGATAATAGTAATGTCCAAATGTGTGAATGTCTATATTCAAAACCATACGTCCTGAAATTTCACACACACACACACACACACACACACACGTGTATACATGTGTACACTCACGAGCATTTATCCTGACAAGCAGACTTTATAATTTTTGTTTTCATTTGTAAAACATTGCCACTAAAATGTCTGACACGTTGCAATGACCAGACGGAGACTTTCTGGTATACTTTTTTCCACATAATTTACATAAAGGACTTGTTACGTCTGAAACTGACAGAAGATATTCAGTCCATCCAACATTTCATGGAGCAATCTGATGTGAAAACCATCTAAACTGAACTCTAGTCATAATTCTAAACTACTGAAGAAGAAAAAAAAAACCTTTCTCTTCAGCCAAGTGCAGAACAGAAACAGTGCAACAAATGTAACAGAATTATGTGCATCATGAAGTGACTCCTCTGATTTCAATAAGCCGACTTCAACTGAGTGAAGCGAAAGCGTCCAGGACAAAACACAAATGAAAGTAATTCCTGTACATTTGGAATGTATTCAGTGACTGTGCGTCAAATCAGAGAAACTACTTTTATGTCATGCTTTTTCATTACTCACAAACCACAAGAACCAAAACAAAAATAAATGTAGGTTGGTGAATCAATAAACAACAGCAGCAACAACAACAGCAGCAAGAAAACACACACACACACACACACACACACACACACACACACACACACACACATTAGGACATCTAACTGTTTTCCCTCTCAACTGAACTCGGTAACTTTGACTGAAAATGATTTGAATTCATCAGGATGACATATCATGACTAAATCAGGACAACTGTTTATACTCCGTTTTCTACCTTCTTGTTCTTGTTCCTGTATTTCATCAAATGTGCATAGGTAACCTCAAAGATTTATCAAAAGTATCAAATACATGCATAGTTCCTTCAGGCCTGGTTTTATTTCCAATGGTAAATAACAGCGTGTGGTGCCTTTCTATCTACTACTTCTTGGCCAGCTATGAATTAATGCTCTGTCTTCATTTTCCTTTTTCACATCATCATTGTTACTTCGTTCTTGCCGAACTGTTGAACATGGTGAATTGTGACATCGAAGTCTGTGTCTTGATTCTCCGCGCGAGTGTTGTAGCTTTGCATGGTCCTTGGCATCGCTCCTTGACCTCTTCTTTCCCCAAGGAGAGACACGGAAGATGATGCTGCATTACGCCGACCCTCTGGAGAGTGGTCCCCAGTGTGATGATCACTGCTTGCATCATCAGTTGCCATTTCAATTTCACAAGTTCTGCCAGTATCATCTTCAGCCCTGCTCGTTGCATTAGAGGATGAGTTGCATCCTTCACCACTGGACCGTTGATCAGCCCTGTAATTCATGTGTCCACGCCGTCGCGCATTAGTATATCCAAAGGGCATTCCAGATGCGTTCCCAGCGGTCTGATCTTGCCTTCGGTCATTGTCATTTGTTTCTCCTTGCCTGTCTTCTTTTTGGAAGCTGCAGCCCTTCTTTGTTTGATCCAACATGCCCGAAAGCGCGATCACCAGCCCCAAAACGATCACCAGAATAATTATTGCTGCAATCAAAAACCACCAGACCATGTGTTTCCAATCTTTACAGTCTTCTCTGTGCCCATTTGCAGCACCTGAGTCCCTCACACCATCTGTTGATGTGTCCGGTGCTTGTGTTGTGGATGGAGCAGCTAGCACTTTCAGATGAAAAGAAATTCTCTGTTCAAGTATTCTGCCACATAGGCTCCCTCATGTTGGGGGCCCACTTCTTCGATGAATAAGGTCAGGATCAGTTTATCACTATTCCAAATATAACTGTATCCTACATGGACATGGAAATCCAAGTCTTTCTTCCAGGACTTGTATATACCCTCAAAAATAAAGTCTTCATTGCTTGGAGCTTCATCTTCACTTGTACTATTTGCTCTTTTCCAAACGTACAGGTCCTTTTTGTCTAACTTTGGGTTGCTTGAAAGAAACAATTGTATGCAAGATGGTCGCCCAACTAATAACGCGCATGGAACCACCCTAAGTGTGCTGTGCTGGTGCTCCCAAAAGCATGTATCATGATGAGCAATATTGACCATCTCATGGCGGTATTCATGGGGGATTTTTTTTTTCTTTTGTCTGAGAAGAAGCTTGAAAGTAGTAGTTGTCTTCACCGCTACTGGTGGCGTGCAAGTAATATTTCTGCTTAACCGTCGGCGTGTACAGTTCGCTGAAATTGTCGACTGACACCGTTTTTCTGTCAAAGCTCACACTCGGCCTACACCACCAAGCACTGGTGACTAGAGCAGCGAGGCGTAGTGGGCGACAACAGGTCGATGATCACTGGCACAGCTTCAGTCTATGACTCCTGCGTTTGGAAAACTACAACATGGTTTCAATGCTAATTTTGTCTAAAACACACATAGGCCTAATTGGTACCGATCAGTTACCGTTCATTACTTCAAAAATGGTGCCCATGGTGGTTTGTATTCATGCGAGCTGACCGATTTAACAAAGCTGACTTTGTGGTCTACTTGGCAAAGTTGGCGAGGGTTCCGGAGAATTTTCACAACGCCAGTGTCTGGCAGCTGTTTTTGCACGTTCCTACACAGTTTACAGTTTCGAATTCTACAGAAAAAAAAAATATTCTAAGCCTGGTTGAAAAAGACGACTGTGGTGATTGAAGCATTCTCTCAAAGAATGACAATTTGAAAGCTGGGCGAAACGTTCATACATTTACTCTGGAAGAGAAAGATCAGTAGAACACAAAGCTAGCAGCTCGTAAGTCGCGTATCTAACAGTGAAACTGAAAGTACAAATATATAATCGGAAATGAAATGAGGCAGGGAACAGCAAACAATGAACAGTAAATAAGTGGGGTAGTCTTTGCTCCCATAAGGAAACTAAACACAGAGTGACTTTTATTCAAGACTGGCACAGCCTTTTAAACTTGAATAAAGTCAGACAAATACAAAGACGAACAATCTAATAGTGGGGGAAAAAAACAAGCGCAGACCAACAACTAAATTATCTTCATAGTAATGACTTGGTAAAACTTTGAACTTACGGGGAGGGGGGGGGGGGGGGGGGGGGGGGGCAGCAGGAGGTTGAAGATGTAAAAACTGGGAAAATGAAATTAAGAAAATATGAAAAACTCTTCACTGGCTGCATAAGGGAACCATCGCAATCCCTTTTAAAGGCAGATATATTTTGTATTGCCTGCTCCGAGGCCTTTCGTCCGCTGGGTCGGAAACTCATCAGGGAGACACGGCTGGCTGTATCTGCGCTCCTGGCGTCAAATAGAGACAACCACAGTCCACAATACCGTGGTGTTCTCACCACCAAGGGTGCAAAAAAGAATCCAATAGCACCCCCAAAGCAGCCAGCGAAGAGTAGCAAAGGAAACCATTTGGTTTCCTTTACTACTCTTCGCTGGCTGCTTTGGGGCGTGCTATTGGATTCTTTTTTGCACCCTTGGTGGTGAGAACACCACAGTATTGTGGACTGTGGTGTGTCTCTATTTGACGCCAGGAGCGCAGATACAGCCAGCCGTGTCTCCCTGATGAGTTTCCGACCCAGCGGACGAAAGGCCTCGGAGCAGGCAATACAAATATATCTGCCTTTAAAAGGGATTGCGGCGATGGTTCCCTTATGCAGCCAGTGAAGAGTTTTCATATTTTCTTAATTTCATTTTCCCAGTTTTTTACATCTTCAACCTCCTGCTGCCCCCCCCCCCCCCCCCCCCCCCCCCCTCCTCCATAAGTTCAAAGTTTTGCCAAGTCATTACTATGAAGACAATTTAGTTGTTGGCCTGCGCTTGTTTTTCCCACACTATTAGATTGTCGTCGTTTTGTATTTGTCTGACTTTATTCAAGTTTAAAAGGCTGTGCCAGTCTTGAATAAAAGTTACTCTGTGTTAGGTTTCCTTATGGGAGCAAAGACTACCCCACTTATTTACTGTTTAAATAATTTAGGCATTTGATGTTTGATCTGTGCCGTGGGTGTGCGCGTCCACATTATTTATTCATTATTGTAAACTCCCACCACCACTCCTCTTCCGCAAGCAAGCCTCCCTCCCACCCCCCCCCCCCCCCCCCCCCCCCCCACTCCTCGCCTAAATTCTCTGTGAGTGTGTGTGAGGGAGGCGGGATGTAATCATAAAGTAGGGGGTTTGGTGACAGGGGGGGGGGGGGGGGGGAGGGGGGGGGGGTTAGGATTACGTCTGTGGACGGTAGTGGCGGGTGTGTCCATGAAATGTTAGCACGCAGGTGAGTGCGAATGTGTGTGTGTGTGTGTGTGTGTGTGTGTGTGTGTGTGTGTGTGTGTGTGGTGAGAGAGAGAGGAGAGAGAGAGAGAAAGAAGAGAAAGTGGGTGTGTGTGTGTGTGTGTGTGTGTGTGTGTGTGTGTGTGTGTGTGTGTGTGTGTGTGTGTGGAGAGAGAGAGAGAGAGAGAGAGGTGGGAGAGAGAGAGAGAAAGTGTGTGTGTGTGTGTGTGTGTGTGTGTGTGTGTGTGTGTGTGTGTGTGTGTGTGTGTGTGTGTGTGGTGTGAGAGAGAGAGAGAGGAGAGAGAGAGACGGAGAGAGAGAGAGAGAGAGAGAGAGAAATGTTGTTTATTGAGGGAAACGAATAAGCTTAATGACTTTTTTTCATCCAGCCCTCAAACAAGGAAAGGTATATAAATATATGAAAGGAAAAACGTACATAGATCTGCACATCAACTCATATACAACAATGAATACATAGCAATTTAGAATAACAATTCATTATGTAACTAGAGAAAAAAGAGTGTGGGAGCGAAGGAGGGATGGAGAAGAGAACTAGTAAGAGAGAGAGAGGGGGGGTGGAGACACACAGAATAAAGCGACAGAGACTCTGACACACAGAGAGAGAGAGAGAGAGAGAGAGAGAGAGAGAGAGAGAGAGAGAGAGAGAGGTACCGAGACCGCAGTGCGAATGATCTTGGTCTTCCAGCTTCAACCTGTAGGGCTGTGTTTATTGTATCATCATTTTACAATCGTTGTGTGGCATGTTACAAAAAAAAAAAAAGATGTATCAAAAATGACCCACTTCATCATTTGGTGTGCGTGTATATATAACTTTTCTATCCAGATTTTTTTTTTAATGTTCTACCCTCTCACCAGAACCACACTCGATCAACGCCCCCCCCCCCTCCCCCCCCTTCCAGTCCCGCCCCTACTCCCATCACCCCTCCCCCCCCCCCCAAAAAAAAAAAAAAAAAAAAAAAAAAAAGAAATTAACAAACAAGTCTTTTGAATCACAGTCTGCATTCACTTTTTCGTTGTCTTCGGCTGACGTCCGCATTGCATCAGTATCCCTCGTTCAAAAATCTGGCAACAACAACAACAAACAACAAATGCAAATGAATAAACGAAGGAAACGAGGCAATAGACCAAAAATGAACAAATGAATGAATACATGAATGTCGCATTAGATAAATGCACGAAAAACATTCCGTTTCTGGTTTTCAAACGAGGAAAATTAAACATTATTAACGAAAAAAAAAAAAAAACGAACAAGCGGTGACAATAGCAGCATTCAATGCCTACAAATTCATGATGTATGGTTGAGAACAGACGTTTTGTTTGCGGCATTTAACGTGATTTCAGAACAACACACAGGACAAATTTTTTGAAGGGCAACTGAACAGAGGGTCTTCAGATGAGCTCACATTAAACAAGAGTTGTGACCCTTAACATCTCACATTCCAAGGAGATTGGGCTGCACATTACACAAGAGTAGCGGCCCTTAACTTCTCAGACTCCAAGGAGACTGGGCTGCAAATTACACAAGAGTACCGGCCCCTTAACTTCTCAGACTTCCGGGAGATTGGGCCGCACATTATACAAGAGTTGCGGCCCTTAACTTCTCAGACTTCCAAGGAGATTGCGCTACGTCCAGGTCATGATTAATACTAAATATGAACGTGCTGCACTTGGGACACTAAGGCTGAGGCTGCGATAGCACGATTCTGAGTATAGCTGTGCGTTGTGGAGTCTCAATGAGTAATACAAAGGAACTTGGGGGGGGGGGGGGGGGGGGGGGTAGTAGTGATTACATTGAGACAGGGGCGCGGATAATGAGGCAGAATACGATTACGAAGCAAGACGATCTAATGCTAACGTTCTCTTTGACTGCTTGCCTCCCATGATAGATGATGATGAGGGTGATGCCGTTTAGTGAAATGTGTTTAACTTAACCTCGGAGATGATCCTTTCACTTACGTGTGCTGTTAGTCTGCATTCCTCTCTGTCTGTCTGTCTGTCTGTCTGCCTGACTGCCTGCCTGTCTGTCTGTCTGTCAGTCTCTGTCTGTCAGTTTGCCTGTCAGCAAGATTACGCCAGAACCAGTGAACTGGTCTGAACAAAACTTGGTGCGAAGATGGAATGTCGTTCCAGGAGGAGCCTATTCACTGACGTTTGGTGCGGATTTATGCAGCGGATCTGGATTAAAGGGCGGATCCAGTATTCGTTCGACCTTCGTGAAGGTCTGTGCTCTCCTGGATGCTCTTCCCGTCTTTTTTTTATTGTTTTATTTTTGGATGAGAGAGGGAGAGAGAGTCAGACAGAGACAGAGAGAGAGAGAGAGAGAGAGAGTGTGTGTGTGTGTGTGTGTGTGTGTGTGTGTGTGTGTGTGTGTGTGTGTGAATATATATATATGTGTGTGTGTGTGTGTGTGTGTGTGTGTGTGTGTGTATGTGTGTGTGTGTGTGTGTGTGTGTGTGTGTGTGTGTGTGTGTGTGTGTGAATATGTGTGTGCGCGCGCGCATGTATGTGTGTAAAAGTCTTGTCTGCTACGCTTCCATTCACTTCTTAGACCCCAGTCCCTCGCTCTCTCTTCCTTTCGCCGTCACCATCACCGCCTGAACCCTCAGTCACTCCTCCCCCTGCGTCCCCCACCCCACCCCCACTCCCTCCTCCATCCCGCCTCCTCTGTCTTCTTTACCAATCTCTCGCTCCCTCGAGGCCCATGACTGGAGACAGCATTTCGAAATTATTATATGATTATTATAAATGAATACTTATATAGCGCCTATCCGCGGCTAGAGACCAAGCTCTAAGCGCTTTACAATCCACACTCGTTCACACTACCGGCTGCCTGCCTGAGTAGTGCCGACTGAAGGGCTGCCAGCTGGCGCTTCATTCAGTCGTTTCCCGTGCCATTCAGTCAATATCGTTCAACATCGTTCACCCAATTTCCTTACTTCCTTCAGTCTTTCCATTTCTCACGCAGGATGCATGCTATGTGTAACGTGTCATCCGTACCAATGGCCAAACTGGCCTTCTCTTCCGAAAGTTGGTGATGGGATTTTACGTGTGTGCAAGATGCTATGCGTGCGTTCACACACGGAACCTCGATTTATAGTGTCATTCGAAGGACTGTATGGGAAATGGAGTCAGAACCAATGTTAACTCAGAGGGAAAAGGAAAAAAAAAAAAAAACAACAAAAAAAAAAAACCGCTGTACCGCTGGAGATTCGAACCCCGGGATCACCAAGATTACGAGTCCGGTGCTCTACCAACTAAGGCTCTCTTTCGCCATCATCACCATCACTCCCCCCCCCCCCCCCCCCCCCCCCCCCGCTCCCCCCCCCCCCCCCCGCCGCGTCCCCCATCCCATCCCCACCCCCATCCCACCTCCTTTCCCTTCTTTACCAATCTCTCGCTCCCTCGAGACAAAAATGACTGGAGACAGCATTTCGAAATCAGATCAAGTGCCACGTGTTTATCTGTTCATCAGGTGCACCCGCTGACATAGGGGGCCGAATAGGTGTCTCTGTAAATTCCATCTGTTTGTCTTTCTGTCCTTGTGTATACACGTCTGACTCTGTCTTACGTCCATTATTATATCATGTGTGTGTTTTCTACTACTCTGTCTGTCTGTCTGTGTGCCTATCTATCTGTCTGTCCCTGTCTGTGTGCCTACCTGTCTGTCTGTCTGTCTCCGTCCTACGTCCATTATATCATTGTGTGTTTTCTGCTTGTCTCTCTGTCCGTGTACCTATCTGTCTGTCTGTCTCTCTGTCTCTGTGCCTATCTGTCTGTCTGTCTGTCTCTGTCCTACGTCCATTATTAGCATTGCGTGTTTTCTACTTGTCTCTCTGCCTATGTGCCTATCTGTCTGTCTGTCTCTCTGTCTGTGTGCCCTATCTGTCTGTCTGTCTGTCTCTGTCCTACGCCCATTATATCATTTGTTTTCTACTTGTCTCTCTGTCTGTCTGTGCCTATCTGTCTGTCTGTCTGTCTGTCTGTCTGTCTGTCTCTGTCCCACGTCCATCATGATTTGTTGTGTGCTTTCTGTTTGTCTGTCTGTCTGTCTATCTGTCTGTCCTATGTCAATTACTATCATTGAATGTCTTCTACTTGTCTCTCTGTCTGTGTGCCTATCTGTCTGTCTGTCTGTCTCTGTCCCATGTCCATCATTATTATTGTGTGTCTTCTATTTGTTTTGTCTACCTGTCTGCCTCTCTGTCCGTCTGCCCGTCTGCCTGTTTGCCTCTCTCTCTCTCTCTCTCTCTCTCTCTCTCTCTCTCTCTCTCTCTCTCTCTCTCTCTCCACCCTCTACATCAGCCCCATCCCTCCTGTCCTCACCCCTTCTTTTTATTGTTGTTATCTGCGGACAGACAGAAGAAGAGGCTCGGACATTCCGACAGACCTCGAGGCAAACAGAAAAGAATTAGAAAATGTAACCCAGTTTATGTTCGTGCATGTGTGCGCATACACACACACACACACACACACACACACACACACACACACACACACACACACACACACGCACACACACAACGTAGATAGAGTCCTAAAACTGAATAATTCCCCCCCTCCCCTCCCCCATCTTCCCCTCTGCCGACCTCGGTAAGTCTATTAACAGGCTTTTAGCCAAGGATTGAATTGCCTCTGGACATTCCATACAAACGTATACCGTGTGAACATTTACATACTGAATTTAGGCATGGTTTTCTACACACTTAAAATTCAAATGACAGTATTCTGGATATAAAAAAAAGAAAACTATGATAAATAATAACTGGCAAAAATAGTTCTGTTTTATGTCCTTATTCTACTGTTCAAACTGACCGCGATGGTAGAAAACACTTCTCCTCTATAGCGCAAAAGGTGTGTTTTTCCCCAAGGGCAGCACTGAGGATAAGGAAGGCTGTGTATAGAAACATGCGAGCGTCAAAAGCCGATAAAATCTTTTTGACTCTCTTCCCAGGATTGATAAATTCTAAATAAATGATAGTAAACCGAATCACAAGATAAAACACGACCCGGTTTGATCTCTTTGGTCTTCTTCAGGCAAGATACACAACAATCAGGACAATGAAAATGATCGAGTTATCACTTATCTTCATTCACTTCAGCACAAGATAGGCATTGAATCCAGTAACGCAGTTTACGTATGTGTATCAACGCCTATCTTGCGCTGAAGTGAATGAAGATAAAGTGATTGGTTGTTCATTTTCGTTGTCCTAATTGTTTTGTATCTTGCCAAAAGAAGACCTGAGAGGTCGAAACGCGTCGTGTTTTGTCTTGTGATTCGTTTGTCAACTTTTTGTTGTTGTTTGTTTTGTTTTTTTTTTTTTTTTTTGTTTGTTTGGGTTTTTTGTGTGTGTTTTTTTCTTTTTTCTTTTTTTTTTTTTTTCTTTTTTTTTTTTTTTTGCGGTTCGCAAACATTTATTTAAAATGTGTTTAGATTTTCGCCTGCAGTCGCCTCACTTTGCAACTAAATCTAACCAGGATTGATAGTTCCGTTTAATGTCGTTTTTTATGTGTTTTCGTTTTCTTTCAAGCATTTCTTTATTGAACAGATGTGTGCATAAACAAATTATTGAACTGATGCAACAACAAGCAAATGCTTATAATGTGCTCAGTGACGGAAAATGTCGTTAATGTCGTTATTCCACTGTTCAAACGGACTACTATAGTCACAAACACCTGTCCCCCATAGCGCAGGACTGAAGATAAGGAAGGCTGTGTATGGCAACATGCGAGCGTCAAAAGACGATAAATGCATTTCTTTTTCTTCACCAGTTTCCTGTGGAAGACGAGTCCTTATCCCTCAGGAAACAACGCTAAGAGAGAAACCGGTTGATACAGCTGTTGTTCGTTAGGATCACCACTGTTTCTCGTGTTTTCTTCAGGATAATGATAAGCACCACTGTATCCACGGTTTTCCATTAGATAACGTCTGTT
>JADBJO010007094.1:32500-42500 GCA_016801955.1 Conus betulinus
AGTAGTAGTAGTACTAGTAGTACTGGTAACATTACGATCATCATCATTATTAAGATGATCATCATCATGGGGCCCACTAAAAACATATAAATAAAGAACAGAAAGAAGAAAACCACCACCATCATCATCATCATCATCATCATCGTCGTCGTCGTCGTCGACGTCGTCGTCATCATCGTTGTTGTTGTTGTTACTATATATTATTGTTTGTTACCACTATTGTTATTGTTATCATCAAAAAGTAGTAGTAGTAGCAGTAGGACTAGTATAATTAGCATCATTGTTGTTGTTGTTGTTATTGCTGTCGTTGTGGTGGTCGTCATCGTCACCATCATCATCACCATCGTTATCTCACCAATCGTCAGTAATGGTCGTAGCGGAGGTACGAGTTCTGACTGCAGCATCCGGCGGCAGTAGCAGAAGCAACAGTAATGTCAGAAACGTACGGCAAAAAAAGAACGTTCTGGATCTTCCTGGCATCATGATGACACGGTCACGGTTTTCAGCATGAAAACACTCCTTTCAGACATGAACACTGTGGTAGTTATTTTGTTGCTCTACACTTGAGCTAACCTGGCATACACACACACACACACACACACACACACACACACACACACACACACACACACACGTGTGCTAAATCAACCAAAGAGAGGCTTTTTTTTTTTAGTCATGCTCGCTGCGAGCAACGTGGCTGGCTTTTTTTCAGGGGGGGGGGGGGGGGTTCAACCCCTCTCGCCCCCCCTCCCCCCCCCCCCCCCCCCCCCCTCCCCCCCCCCCCCCCCCCCCCCCGGCCCCATCCAACGTATGCTAATCGTCTAATCTGCCCCTGTAATTGCAGCACTCGCGTGCAGGAACGATGAAGTACATTTTGTTGGAACAATACGATCAACGGAACAGTGACAGCCATGTTTCAACGTTCACACCCAGAAAAATGATAAGGCAGACAGGGCATCATCGTCCCCGGAAACTTGACGACGGGAGCTATTTAACACCACGCTTGATACCACCAGAAAACACACAAACAAAAAGGAAAGAAGGAAAAAAAAAGAAAGAGCATATAGGCACTAACATTGCAATTCTTCACACTGAGTGCTGGAGGGATTTGAACTCGCAATTACCCGACCTCAGTGTTCAATCACGAAATCTCCTGACCAACTCCTCCTCCCTACCCCTCCCCCCCCCCCCAAACCCCCCACCCTTCTAGGTATTTTACCCCCCCCATCCGTAGCCCCCCCCCACTCACACCACAGCGGTACATGGCTCTGACAGTCTGGTATTTTACATGACAGCCATCCGGTAGCAAAGTGGCAACTCACCACAGCGGTACATGGCTTTGACGGTCTGGATGTCCTAACTGACGGGGACAGGATTTTTTCGAAATTCTGCACGATGACGACAGACAGACAGACAGGAGACAGACAGACAGAGAGACAGAGAGTGAGAGAGAGAAGAGAGAGAGAGAGAGAGAGAATGGATACGAAGTTTCCACAGATTTAAGGCACGCCATATTCTCTAGAGTACATTTCAGAGAGAGAGAGAGAGAGAGAGAGAGAGAGAGAGAGAGAGAGAGAGAGAGAGAGAGAGAGAGAGAGAGAGAGAGATTTGAAAACATAAATTTATAAGTGACACCTAAGCATATCTTTCAAATGTTCACACTTTGGTATGGGCTACGATCTTCTAGAGAAATACCAGTCATTTTCGTGGACAGATTAGAAGATATTACTATTGATGATGCACGGTGAAGGATGAATGAAGAGAAGAGAGGGGGAGGTGGCAGGGGGAGATACGCCTGTCTTTCCACTGGTGTTAGTTCAGTCAAGGAGTTCAGCGAATTGATCAGGGAGTCAAAGACTTGATGTGACCGCACGCTAGAATAGTGATCGTGACACTTCCACACCCATGGTCTAGCATTTTCTCTCTCTGATTGAGTTTTTCAGCTGACAGATGGGCGACAATTGCTTTGCGCCAGCCTACCTAAGGGCATGTGATCCAAGAAATAGGCAGAGTCACTCTCGCTGAAAGTGAGATCTAACATAGGTTACCTCCCTGTGATGCATAATAAGAAAAGATATCCTTTCGCACCTCTCCCCCTTACAGTTAAGCTCGTGTTGAAGTTTAAGTGGATTTTAAATGGAAAGAAGAAACTGATCAGAGACTTAGTCGTTAAATCTTTGTTATTGTTGTTGTTTCGTTTTTGTTTTGTGTTTGTTTGTTTGTTTTGGCCTCTGACTCTTTAATCTAAAACTACCGCATGTGTCAGGATGCGTGATGCGCCGGATTGTTAAGTTTACCACCATTTGTTCATGAAAGCAGCAATGTGCACCTGTTAATACTGTTAGCGCTATGTGCGTGGCTCTTACTGAGAGAAAACATCCATCACTCAAGTTATCATGAGTGATTCTGCGGTTCGAAACAACTGCAAAACTGACTTCCATTTCATTTTTTTTCTTCTTTTCATATGAAAATGAAAAGGAAGAAGATGCGTCGCTATCGAATGAATAGACGTCTGGAGCCAGGGGCGGATCGGTTATCTAAGAGAGAGGTGCCCAAATAGGGGTATGGTGATCCTCCACCAATGGTGGAAGGAGGAAAACATGCCAAAAATGCAAATTTTTGCTAGTCGGAGAAGGGACGAGGGTGGGGGTGGGGTTGTAAAAACCGTAGAGCCCCTCTCCCTCGCCGAGACATGGGAACGGATAGTTTTGTACTGCAGGTAGGGTTGCAACATTATTTCCTGACGGATTTGAACCGATTTTAGAAGGGGATGGGGTAGGGGGGAGGAAGAGAGTGGTGACGATCGACCGGCAATCGGCAGCAAAGTCTGTCGACCTACAGGAAGGAATTAGAGGGAGGAGGAGGAGGAGAGGAGGAGGGGGCAGGCAGGGGACACAACCCATCCTTTCCATTGCACCCATCTCTTCCTTTCTGATCGGCATTTAGGCTCCAAACCAAGTGAGGGGGGGGGGGGGGGGGGGAGGGGAGGGAGGGGACGCACTTACTTTCCGTCCATAATGCATGATGGACGTGTAATCGTAGCTCACAGACGTATCGATATTTGATCGCGAGAATCGTTGAAACTGAGTCCCCCGCTGAGATTGAACGTTGGGAAGAGGATGGTGACGAAATTGTTCCGATCTGGGCGTTGATGCTCGTGAACGAGACCCAGAGCGTGGCCAAGCTCGTGTATGACTATCTGCTCCTGGAATCAAAACTGACGATTGGTAAACACACACACACACACACACACACACACACACACACACACACACACACACACACACACACACACACATTCTGACCCTTCTCTTTTTTCAGGTTGTGTGAAAATTCTGTTATAAACGGTGATGAATGTTGAGTGGGATCGAGATTTCTTTTCCTCTTTTTTTCTTTTTTTTTTATCTTCTTCTTCTTCTTCTTCTTTCTTCTTCTTCTTCTTCTTTCTTTTTTTTGTTTTGTTTTCGTTGCCCTACCTTCCAGTTCCTGTCATTTGTATTATTCTCACAGCCAAACCCAGCTCGCCCCTTTGCACTCCAACCACCAGCTGTCTACTGGCGATTGTCTTGATGTCAGATCGCCTGATGGCCACCAGTCGGAAGAGACCTGCACTGCTGGCGGTGAAGGGTAAATATGTATGCATTGCGTCAACACATTAGGTAATATATCCCAGCGAAATCCTGCAGTGTAATCCAATATCCCGTGAAAATTATGGTTGCACAGTGGTTATCCTTTGATTACACAAAGACGTGGAAGGGGAAGGGGGGGGGGGGGGGGGCAGGAACAGGGGCGGGGATGGGTGGGTGGGGAATGGCGGTGTCATATGATGAAACAGCACATATACATATGTTTCTTGTGTGAACTAATAGATCATGAGACAGGTACTTTGTAAGAGACAGAAAGAGAGACGGTAATAATCTACTGGTAACCGAAGGGCACGTGGAAACAGACACAAACAGACAGACAATCAGACAGACAGGCAGGCAGGCGGGCAGACATACAAATAGACAGACAGACAGATTCCGTTGTAAACGTCTTAGAGAGAAACAGAGACAACAAAACGGATGGAGGCTCAGGGACCGGGCGATAAAGAATATGAGAGAACAGCAGACATGCTGCCGAATCACACTGGTGACCCAAAATGCCATCATTACCTTCCGGCTGGCCCAAAATGCCATCATTACCTTCCAGCTGACCCAAAATGTCATCATTACCTTCCGGCTGGCCCAAAATGCCGTCATTGCCTTCCGGCTGACCCAAAATGCCGTCATTACCTTCCGGCTGACCCAAAATGCCGTCATTACCTTCCGGCTGACCCAAAATGCCGTCATTACCTCCCGGCTGACCCAAAATGCCGTCATTACCTTCCGGCTGACCCGAAATGCCGTCATGACCTCCCGGCTGACCCGAAATGCCGTCATGACCCCCGGCTGACCCGAAATGCCGTCATGACCTTCCGGCTGACCCCAAAATGCCGTCATGACCCTTCCGGCTGACCAAAAATGCCGTCATGACCTCCGGCTGACCCAAATGCCGTCATGACCTCCCGGCTGACCCAAAATGCCGTCATGACCTCCCGGCTGACCCAAAATGCCGTCATTACCTCCGGCTGACCCAAAATGCCGTCATACCTTCCGGCTGACCCAAAATGCCGTCATTACCTCCCGGCTGACCCCAAAATGCCGTCATTACCTTCCGGCTGACCCAAAATGCCGTCATTACCTCCCGGCTGACCCAAAATGCCGTCATTACCTTCCGGCTGACCCAAAATGCCGTCATTACCTTCCGGCTGACCCAAAATGCCGTCATTACCTTCCGGCTGACCCAAAATGTAATCATTACCTTCCGGCTGACCCAAAATGTAATCATTACCTTCCGGCTGACCCCAAAATGCCGTCATTACCTTCCGGCTGACCCAAAATGTAATCATTACCTTCCGGCTGACCCAAAATGCCGTCATTACCTTCCGGCTGACCCAAAATGCCATCATTACCTTCCGGCTGACCCAAAATGCCGTCATTACCTTCCGGCTGACCCAAAATGCCGTCATTACCTTCCGGCTGACCCAAAATGCCGTCATTACCTTCCGGCTGACCCAAAATGCCATCATTACCTTCTGGCTGACCCAAAATGCCATCATTACCTTGCGGCATTCCCGTTGCAAAGTGATCATCTGGGCTCTCCCATCCTGCCCACGTTCGAACTGCACCTGAAAAGACAGCAGCACACTCATCAACTCCCCCAAGCACCAGAAATGCTACAATGCAAAAAAAAAAAAAAAAGAGATCTAGCTAATGCCACTTTGATGCTGTTGTTTGTTGTTGATGTTGTATCAAATGATGTTAGTGTAAGACTGATGTCTTAATCCTAGCTAAGATGGGGAAAAAAGGCCTGTTGCAGATATTACGATGATGACTGTTGTCTCTGATTACACACACACACACACACACACACACACACACACACACACACACACACACACTGCGTACACACTCTCTCTCTCTGTGTCTCGCACACACACACACACACACACACACACACACACACACACACACACACACACACACACACACACACACACACACACACACACACACACACACACACACACACACACACACACACACACACACACACACACACACACACACACACACACACACACACACACACACACACACACACACACTGATTCTTTCGGTTAACATATGACCTACAGCAATTATCAGTGCATTATTACGTATGCACGCATGAGGAGGAGAGCAAGGGAAGTTTCCTCGCCTCGCTCTTTAATATAGGGATTTATCTCCCTTGATAAAAAAAAAATGTTCATTGCTTTACAATCTCACTCCTCCTTAGCTTGAATTTGCTGTGAACAGTCCAAAACTCTAGCTGGTGGGAACGTTTGTTGTTGTTGTTGTTGTGTTGTTGTTGTTGTTGTTGTTGTTGTTGTTGTCGTTGTCGTACCCTGGCTAAAAGACTCTAGGGATTATCCGAACAGCCGAAGCACTTCAACACTATGGTACAAGTGCATCAGCTGGGGATGTGAACATTACGTGTGTGACCGTTTTTGATTACCCCGCCACGTGGGCAGCCACGCTCCGACTTCGGGGGAGTGGGAACGATGTACGAGTATCAGACTCTGTAGAGGGGGCAACACCGCCTTTCTCACCAATGCTAGAAGTCTGCAATCATTTTCTTTCTATGTTAATAATAACCAGAAGGCCACTCCTCAGAGGTCGGATCTCCCACACAAATGCCGAACGGATCCGGGATCTACCCTTTGATTCGGATCGGCCCAAAATGAAAGAAAAAAGACAGAAAAAGAAAGACGTGCTTATTCAGAGTAACGTGGGGGAGTAAAATTTTGGTTGGTACGCATGCTTTTGTCTTTTGTTTGTTTAGAATGAGAGGGGGTCAATTACCGCCAACGACACAGAAAACAGAGTACAGGACAAGACACAATGCATTTCGACTTCTTGTGTCTTCTACAGGCGAAAACAAATAACATTTAGGACAATGAAAACGAAGAGCAAGAAACCACTTATCTTCTCATCGCCTCACGATCAAAATTGTCACTGTCCTAAATGTTATTGGTTTTCGGCCTGAAGAAGAAGACCCAAGAGGTCGAAATGCATTGTGTCTTGTCCTGTACTCTGTTTGTCTACGTCCTTGGCGGTACCTGACCCCCTCTCATTCTAAATTTTGCTTCATTTTCCACCCTCAGTCACTCTGTTTGGAAACTTTTGTTTGTTTGCGTAAGACTTCTGAGAGCATGTCAGCTCCTGAGCGAAAAAAAGGATTAGTTTCTACCTCCAGTGAAGTTTCAGACGGTACAGACTGTAAGAGTTATTTTACATGCATTAGAAAAGAAATGAAATATGGAAAATGCAGAATTAGGCATGCATGTTCTTGAAGATTAAAAAGTGAGGAAAAATACGACCTGCCGTGGGGATGAGCGGTAGGTACTAGAGAGGTAGGAGGAAAAAACAAATGCCGGTGCTCGAGTGCACCTCTTTCACTTCACGAACTAATGAAATTCGCTGCTTTTGCTTTGATTTTTTTTTCCCCAACAAAGGTTTAGGTCAGATTTCGCATTGTCGACGGGAAGAGAGGAGAGTAGAGTGGCGTTCAGAAGACTTCCATTCAGAGAGAGAGAGAGAGAGAGAGAGAGAGTTCGCAAAAAAAAAAAAAAAAACTAAATTCAGCTGGGAAAAAAAGGAAATCAGCTGGGGAAAAAACCAAGTTAGGAAAAAAAAGGAAACCAGCTGAAACGAGAACAACCTACTCTCCTGTAAAATGTCAACGTTCAAATCACGAGAAAAATGTAGTATTCCATGAAAATACAAGACAGTTATCTACCTTCAAAGGTTCATTGACAGTGCTCATATTCACTTAGACAATGGCAGTGTATTTGCTGAAACGGCTCCTGGATCTGTCTTTCAATACGGATCTTTGCTACAGAGCTGATTTTGTCTATGGGCCGTGTTATATCTTACCACCTAGCATGGTTCAAATTGGTTCAGTATATTTTGTGTAATCTTGGTGGTGGCAATCAGACAAATTTATAGAAGCCAGCGGAAGTGGTGAAAGCATAACCTCCTTGGCTGAGATTGTTATTCCCATGTGAACACGGCAAGAGATGACGATCATGTATGTATTAATCTCATACCGTGGTGAGACTGTAAATGAAATGCATCCAGCGTCCGCAAAAACCCGAGAGGGTGAAACTTGACCAATGTAAATAGCCTCAAAGGAAGGGACTCAACCCCCGCGTGCTTAAGTTCCACAATTTAAAGTTGCCTCCCCTTTCGGAACGGTACCGGTGTCGTATAATATCTGGGAATCGTGATATTTGGGAACGCGTTCCCAGATCGTGATGATATCTGGGAACGCGTTCCCAGATTTACCGAACTTCCCATCGTGAAATCTGGGAACTTTTGGGAAAATCATGCCAAGGAATTAATGGAAAAAAAAAAAAGTGACAAGAAGGCCAAAGATCTCAATTGCAACTAAATAGTTTCCTACCTATCTCGAAAATCCATTCTTTCTTCGTCTTTTTTCTGCCCTTCTGAGCTCTGAAAGACCACGTTCCGAGATATCACGGGCCTTCCCAGATATCACAGTACATTTTGGGAACGCGTTCCCAAAAAAATCTGTTATGTCTGGGAAGCCTTCCCAGATATCACGTTCCCAGATTTCACGCGACACCGGGAACGGAACTGATGCATGCAACCAGAGTTGGTCCGTGTCTCAATTGCAAAAAAAGTTACCAAAACTGGACGAATCACGTAAGCCGCCATATCTTTCATTATTTATGAAGAAAAGACAAAGAAATGAAAAAGTAAAGCCGAAGTTTAACCAGTAAGTTTAAATTTCGGCTTCGTTCCGCTTAAAATCCACTTAATCTTCTGCATAAGCAAGATCAATGACGACTTAAAAGGAAGGAAGGCTGAAAAGGGGATCTTTTTAAATTCTTTTCAACCTACATTTTTGTTTTGTCTCCATCGTATTCTAACTCTCGGTTCCCGCCAATGAGTTTTTCAACCTCGTCTTTATATGTGTTAGTTTGTTTGTCACTAAATGTCAGCAAGATCACGCACAAACTACCAGTCCGATTTCAATCAAACTCGGTGGAGAGATGGAAAACGGCCCAAGAAAAGATCAGTTAAATCTTGATGCCGATCCGCGTTCCAGTTCCGGATAAAAATGCAGATCCGGGATCTGTTTGAGATCATTCAAAATTACATCCTTAACATGAACCGTGTGAAGTTATCATATACTGACTGACATCTATCATGAACTGATATGTTTTCATATGATATTGAATTATTCTATTGATTTAACATTGACATTTCGTATTTTCCTGACATTTCGTATTTTCCGTATCCTATCACCAAAAAGTAGGCCTGTTTGGACAGCATTCCTATCAATCTGCATTTTCACCGTTACAGAGCAGCCTAAAAATTTTAATCGCTTCTTGTTATGATGTTGTTAGTCTGATAGCTTAAAGGTATCCAGCGCGCGCGCACACACACACACACACACACACACACACACACACACACACACACACACACACACACACACACTTGCCATTCTCCATGTCCCCTCTTCACACAGACAGTCTGATTTCAACTTGACTAGCATCTCTGTGGACAAAAAAAAAAAATCGACTGCTACCATCTCTACAAAGAGGTCAGTCTCATCCTCTCCACCATCTCTACAGGCTGATATATCTCACACTGTGAGCCATCTCTGCAGACTGATATTGATCCAGCCATGTGTCATCTCCAATAGCAAACAGACAAATCTCACCTGTGCCATCTCCACAGACACACAGACCTCACTCTGAGTCTTCGCAGAACGATAAATCTCATTCCGTTGCCATTTCTACAGACAGACACGCTTTACCCTGTGTGTGTACCTTGTGTGTACCAGACAGAGAGAGAAGAGAGAGAGAGAGAGAGAGAGAGAGAGAGAGAGAGAGAGAGAGAGAGAGAGAGAGCGCATTTTAACATGTGCTATTTGAGTGGACAGATACATCTCATCGCGTGCCATCTCTGCAGGCAGATATACAAATTTCACTGTATGCCATTTCAACAGGCAGACATGCAGACTGACAAATCTCTTATCTGCCATCTTTGCAGACAGACAAAACAGACAGACTGACTGAAACCAATTTATTGTCAGATTAACTCAAAAGTTGTACTGACAAGAGACAAAACAGACAGACCTCATTCTGTGCCATCTCAGCAGGCAGACAAATAGACAGGCCTCATTCTGTGCAACCTCTGCAGACAGACAAAATAGACAGACCTCTTTCTGTGCCATCTCAACGGGCAGACACGCAAGACAGACAAATCTGCTCTGTGCCATCTCTGCAGACAGACAGACAGACCTCATTCTGTCCTGTGTCATGTCTTACGACAGACAGATATCATCTGCTGCCATTTCAGCAGACAGACAGACAAGTCTTTTGTCGTGTGCCGCATCTTCA
>JADBJO010007094.1:57500-60000 GCA_016801955.1 Conus betulinus
ATAGTGTTTCCTCTGGCTGCGCCCACCACATGTATGGTTTCTGAAGCACCTGGTTGTGCCTTCGTGTATACCTTCCCCTGGGTTAGCGCCACTTTGCATTAACTCAGCACACATTCCACTTCTTCATTGCCCTGACAAAGCGGATACGTATGGCTTCCATTTCACCAGATTTGAACTCAAGGGCAAGAGATCATACACAAATAGATGGATGAAGCTGATCCTGTGAGGTGCCATGTGCCAAATGTTATTTCATTTGGGATTTCTCCGCAGTGCTTTTTCCTCACGTAGTCCATTGCACCTGATGACTTTGCTGAACTGCCCTCTGGAGTCTCTTGGCATCCTCCTCTATTCTAAGCTTTTGCATTATCATGTCTGTCTTTACTTTCCCTTTGGTCTTTGACCACCACTTCATTTCTGTAACCCCCCCAGTCTCTCTCTCTCTCTCTCTCTCTCTCTCTTTGCATATGTCTAGTTTATTTCCCTGATATTTCCTGATCTTTTGCCACGTCAACTGCCTCTTAAACTTGGTGTTTTCTGCCAGTCTTTAGCTGGGGCTGAACAGATCTCACAGTCTTGTCTCTGGAGTCCTCGAGCATGGCTAGAAGCTTCCTTTGCCTCAGGCATGGATGTTCCACCTCCAGGACGGATTTTCAGCGGTATTTTCTGCTTTGCTTGGCGGCAGTAGAGCGCAGTGTTAGACCAGGTGGGACACCACGCCATTTCCTTGTGTTACGTGTTCATTTCGACCCTCCACTGATTTCAGTTTGCCCCAACAAATCATTGCACAGCACTAGAAACCAGAGCAGCTTCGGGGCCAGCATAACCTGCAGACACCAAACATTGACCAAGGAGGCTAAACTAGTCCAAAAATGTACCGGTATTATTTCTTTCCATGCATTAAAAACACTGATGTCCCTCTGCTTGGTGCATGAAACGATCAGTATTCTCGCTCTCTTACCCCACTTCACTACTCATGAGGTACTGGTTAAAAAAAAAAAAAGAATAAATGAATGAATAAATAAGCGGTATACACTCAGAAAATGTGTCCTTTCTTACCTTCAGCTCATGAGGATGACATCAATCTTGTTTGGGTCTCGCTTTAATGTGTATTAATGTTATGTAGGGCTACAATATTCGTCGAACAAACTTCATTGTGACTGGTGAACACTTGGCAGCGTCTTAAATGCTGCAAACAGAGACAGTTCGGTCCCTGGCTGCAACTCGGCCTCTGAAAGAGAGGTGGAAAGGAAGGGGGGGGGGGGGGGGGGGGGGGGGGGGGGGGGGCAAAGGGGAGTCTTGACAGAGAAAGAAACAAAGACGGGTTTAGTTGCCCATCGATGTTTGTGAATGATTTGAACCACAAACCTGCAGCTGCTACTGCATCGTCACCATTTGGGAAGAGCTGTTGCGGCTATTATTGTTGTTAACATAGTTGTATTTGTCGTTTTTTGTTCGCCCTACCTACGTTAAAACTCAAGGATGGGAACAGAGGTCCTTCCGACTTATTCGGTACCATAATCGATGCCAATTAAGTCACTGAGTACATTTTTGGATGTGGAAGGTTTGCACGGATGCTTGGTTGCTTCTTCGCTTTTTTTTGTTTTTGTTTGTTTGTGTGTTTGTTTGTTTTGTTTGTTTTGTTTTGTGTTTATTTATCACCTATCCATCATCAAATATATTCTGTCTTTTGCATTTTTTTTTTTTGTTGAGAGAATGATGTAGTTGCAAAATGAGGCGACTGCAGGCGTTAATCTAAACACATTTTAAATAGTATTTATAAGACTCCGCTGAAAAACGTAGACACAAACGAATAACAAGACAAAACACGACAAGATTCAACGTCCATATTGCGCCGAACTGGATGAAGATAAGTGATTGCTCGTTCATTTTCGTTGTACTGAATGTTGTGCATCTTGCCTGAAGAAGACCTAAAAGGTCGAAACGCGACGTGTTTTGTCTTGTGATTCGTCTGTGTACGTTTTTTTGTTTTGTTTGGGTTTTTTTTTTTCGGCGGAGCCTTATAAACACTGTCTAAAAATTTGAGAGAATGATGATTAATGCGTGTCCCGTGCGCACCAATGACCAAGCAATCTAGGTGCAAGTGTGCATTGCATAAGAGCAGTTAGATGACAAGTAAGCTGTTGCTGCGTGTGTGTGTCCCTAGCTGACAAAGCCTTCTGGCTGAAGCCATCCCGCGTAAACGAACGGTTACGCTGGACTTTTGGGCAGTGACGAAGCACCGGCGGGGCGCTCGTGACCCGCAGGATTTCATTTGTCATTTGTCAACTGTCGGCACGCTTGTGTAGCCAGTCCAGAAAAAGGGACTGTATCCATGAGCTTTAAGCTCTTGGTCTTCTTGATGTGGTCATGAGCTGAAACCTGATGATCCCGCTGATCTGATCTTTTTTGTACTCCCAGTTCTTATAAAAACAGGGAGTACTTTACAATGGAAACGAAGAAATGCTGTCTGTGTATCTGTCTGTCTGTCCGTGGTCAAAAT